>ML818127.1:78704-97333 GCA_009831015.1 Picea engelmannii
AATTTCGCTTTTCAAAATTATTATGTTAAATAAATATTTAACACGTAACTTTCTAAAAAAATTATACAAATTTTCTTTATGGAAAATGAACTAATAGTTAGTCCAAACACTTTGACTTCTAAAGTAAAAGTATACTAAGCAAGGACTAGTAAACTCTTCCTATGGAAACGAGTGCAAGAAACTCTTCCCATGGCAGTGTGTTTGAGAGAATTCAAATTCTTCTTTATGATGAATGAAGATGTATAAATTTAAAAAAGTTGGAGTTGTTTTAATAAAATAATGGAAGATCATTAGTAATTAGCAAGGACTTTAAATTCAAATAAGTTTTTTCTATGTAGTTTATAAAGAGATTTTAAATTTTCAATAATCTTTTTTTCTAATAAGAACGATTAGATTTGCATTAAAAAGAGGCTGCAACAAAGTTGAATTAACAAGTAGTTTATAAAGAGATTTTAAATTTTCAATAATCTTTTTTTCTAATAAGAACGATTAGATTTGCATTAAAAAGAGGCTGCAACAAAGTTGAATTAACAAGATAGTATATGAGTTTTAAGAATGATAGAAAAAATCTTGTTGTGGATAGAGGGTTTCATCTCTTTCCATCTAGGTGGATAGAGGGTTCCATCTCTTTCCATCCAGGTGACTATTTTTTTTACAAAATTGCTATCATTTCTCTAAGTGTAAATTCTAATGAAAGAGTGTAAAAGATAAACAACTTTACATAGCATAGAACCTGTCTTGATTAAGTTTGAGGGTGGTGTCCACTTCCCGTGGATGCTTTGTTTTACTTATTTGTTCTTGCTTGGGCTGGAACTCTTGTTCAACTTCATGCAATGCCAGGGAGTCTTTGGAGGAGGTTGGAGTTTGCTGAATTGAAGCTTGTTGGGTTAGAGCCTACTTGAATTCTTTGTTTTCATGTTGGAGCAAGTGGATTTGGCGAGACCATTTGTTCACCACATTTAAGATTAGTGTTATCTCCTTATCGTTCTTTTGCTCTTGTTTCTAGAATTTGTTCTCAAGCTCGGCAAAATTTCCCTTCTAAATATCCAATTCATGATGTTTTTTTTTTTTACTGTAACTGATGGAAAGTTTAATTAAAGGCCGGAAAATCAGCTTCCGGGTGCTTTGCTACACTGGCAGATTCCCTGGCAAGACAGAACATTTTGTCGACAGTGGCAGAGTCCAATGGTCTAGGCCCGCAAAACTAGAATCCATTCGAAATTGTTGACCAGAAATCAGTGATCCGGTTGCCAGCGAACTCCTGGGCATCGTGTGGTTTCTTCCTATAGTAAATTTGGTTGACCAAATCCAGGAGCTTTTTGCGTCTTCTCTTGATATCCTCACGCGCATTGATCTGTAAATGTCGGCTTTGAAAATGAGTTGTCAAGGTTCCAACCTCGGAGTTGAGGCATGTCCTCCCCTGCTCTGTAGAAGACACCAACTTCTCAAACTTTGCGTGGTAGCCCTCTTGACTGGGACGAGGATTTGAAGGGATCATTCTCGACCTGGCTGGGATCGACTTGGTCTGCTAAGCTTGTGTTTTCCTCCTGTGGCTGTAAGCGTTCTTTTTTGGTAGCGGAGATCTTCCCCAACACCACGTCCTTGGAAGGTAATTTGGAGGTCATCGTTCAACTTCTCCTTTTCGTGTAGCAGGAGATGGATAGAGTTATGCACCAATAGATGTCCTTCCTCTGTCACCTGAGCCATTTGCTGAATATTTAACCTGAGTTCCCTGCACTCTTCTTCCAAATTTTGGCCTTGGTTACTTGAATCAGTAAAGTCTTTTTTTTTTCCTTTTTTTTGCATTGCTTTTTATTCCCGAAAGAAGCCTTCATCTCCATCAAGGTTAGTAGAAGGTTCATGCTACTAAGAAAGGGACAGCGATCAGTGTAGCACTGGAGGCAGAGTTTACAGTGTAAGAGAACAGGCCTGCCAAAGTCACGGGATATTGCAGGTTGAATCGATCCCATTGACAGAGATTGTGCTTCTGCTCAGGAGAGAGGCGAGATTGGCCTCATGATCAGCTTCCTTGTTGAGATGTCGGAGGACATGGAAGAATCTTATAGTTTGAAACTTGCCTGTTAGGATCCTTATTTTCTGGTAGATCCTATTCATTTGGAGGCTGGAGGGGCTCTTCTTCGTGCGCATGGCCTGCACCACCAGTTTGGAGTCCCCAAAGACTGATAAGGTTTGAATGCTTAGATTGAGTGCTTGCCGGAGGCCCTGCCATAGTGCATAATATTCAGCGAGATTATTAGATTGTTCTCCCAACCCCCAGGCAAAGGTGGATCGGGTGGAGCCTGAAGGCGAGAGGATTACTCCTCCTCCGCCCGAAGGGCCTGGGTTGCCCTTGGATGCGCCATCGAAAAACAGACAGTGAGTCTCCTGCGCGAGTCTCCATTTAAGAAAATCCTCTTCAGACATTCGGATTTCCCACGCAGCTAGAACTGGGAGCCTGCCAGAGGGTGGAACTTGAGCATTTATGGCTAGGGCTATAAGCCAGGCTGTTTCCCTGTCATCTAAGGGCTGAGCATTCAAAAGAGTGGGAGGCCTCTCCACACTTCTGAACAGTCGATTGTTTCTCTCAAGCCAAAGATTCCAGAAGACATATTTAGGGAGCAGCATCCAGACTGTTTTGAGCAGACCCTTTTTGGCAAGATGAAAGGGCGAGGAGTCAGCCCAATTGGAAAGAAGATCAGCAGTAAGAGCAGGCATAACCGAGCTGAGCATACTCGTGGGAAGAACTTCTTGCCAAACCTCTCTTGAGAAAGGACAGGAAAGAAGTAAGTGGTCCATGTTTTCCTCGTAGTTCTTACACAGGGTGCATCTTGAGGGGCCTTCCAGACCTCTTTTCCTCAGATTCTCCGCAGTGAGAATGCTTCGGTGCGCTATATTCCAGCAGAAAAGGTCGACTTTCGGAATGGACAGAGTGGACCAGACGTACTTCCATAGGATAGGATTTGGGGCAGCATGAGGGACTGCCATTAAAGTTTGATAGCCTTCCACTGAAGTGAAACTTCCAGATTTTGTGCCCCAACCTCTCTTATCCCTGGCAACTTGGTTCAGTGGGGTTTTGCCCTGCAGGAGCTTGGACAGGAGCTTTGCCTCTTCATCAAGCCTAGGGGGATAGCCTCTTAAATTCCAATCAGACCAGTTGTTTCCATTATCCCAGGAAGAGAGGTCCCAGAGGGTGGAGACATGCTGCTCCTGGAGCCATTGTTTTATGTTCTGAATACCTAGATGTTGCCCCAAAGGTTCTTCCCCAAGAATTGAGTCGTCCCAAACTTTGATTCGTTTCCCATTACCGGGGATCCAGTACAAAAATGCCCTGAAGTGTTCCAGTGCTTTGAGACAGAGTTTAAAGATAGGGGATCCTTTTTTGTTGGGGGGTTTTTTATCTAAGCACCGTTGTCTCTGTCCTGTGAAGTATTTTTTCCACAATACCTTCTTGCTCCAGCTGGGTTTTCCGGATACCAATTGCCAGAGGAGTTTGGATCCCATGGCTAAATTCTGAGCATGAATTCTTCTAACTTGGAGGCCTCCTTCGCTGTAAGGTTTTTGGATTTTGTCCCAACTGACAAGATGAATCTTTTTCCGGTTTCCTTTCCCTCCTTCCCACATAAATTTTTTGAAGAGACTTTCAATCTTGCCGATGACTGTGATGGGTGCCAGAAGAATAGAGGATTGGTAAATGGGGATGCTGTAAAGAACAGATTTCAGTAAAACTAGTTTCCCTGCTAGTGTAAGCCAACCGACCCCCCATTTCTGAATCTTTATTTTTAACTTGTCAACGATGGGATTCCAGTTTGCTGAGTTGATGGTAGACTTGAAGATCGGGACACCCAGGTAGGTGAAAGAGTCCCAATTCTGCAGACAGTCCATTTCCAGAACTCTAGATATTCTCCCAATTTCTGTTCCAAGGCAGTTCCAGCAGTAAATTTTGCTTTTTTGCAGGTTGATCTTGCTTCCTGAAACCTTAATGTAGATTTCTAACTCCTTCTTGAAGCTACTTGCAGAATGGAATCCAGCGCCTCCCATCAGCAGAGTATCATCTGCAAATTGGGCATGATTTATGTCCTTTACATTTGGTGCCATGCGAAGACCAGGGAGGGAAAGATCTTGCTGACAGTTGCTTAGCTGGAAACTGAGCACTGAGGCCTATATGGCATAAAGAAGCGGAGATAGGGGGCATCCCTGCCGCAGCCCTCTTGAGGCCTGGAAAATTTTTGTCGATCTCCCATTGACCAAGGGGGCTATCCAAGGGGAACAGATGCATCCTTTAAGCCAGACAATGAACTCAGGGGAAAACCCGAAATTCTCCATCACCATGAAAAGATAGTCATGTCGCACTCTATCAAATGCATTGGCTAGATCTAGTTTCACTACCATTCCTTTCTCTTTTCGAAGGACGCTGGAGTGGATAGCTTCTTGAACAATAATGACGTTGTCTAGGATTTTTCGTCCCTTTATGAAACCTCCTTGATTTTCAGGAATGATCCTCGGCATAATTGTTTTGATCCTATTGGCTATAATCTTGGTGACCAGCTTGTATCCTGTGTTGCAGAGAGAGATGGGTCTGAACCTGGAGAAATTAGAGGCTCCTTGCTCCTTCGGGATCAAGGCCAAGAAAGAGGAGTTTGTGCTCCCTCCCAACTTGTGGTGGCTTTGAGAGTTCCTTACCATCCGGAGGAGATCATATTTGATTGTATCCCAACAGTTGGAATAAAATCTGGCTGTGAATCCATCTGGGCCAGGAGCGCTGTCCGGGTTCATATGGGACAGAGCAGATTTGAGTTCTTTCATAGTAATAGGGGCAGCGAGAGAAACATTTTCAGTGCCTTGGATCACTTTGGGAATTAGCGAGAGGGGGTAAGCATGGGGGTCTAAGGAGTCAGCAGGGGGAGCTGTATAAAGGTCTTGAAAATGGGAAAAGGCAGCCAGTTTGAGGCCTTCAAAATTTGTCACCAGAGTGTCTTGATGGAAGATTTCCTTCATTGTTTTGAAGTTTTTCCTAGCTTCAGCCTGTTTGTGAAAAAAAGAGGTGTTTTTGTCACCACTTGCTAACCAAAGGCTTCTAGACTTTTGACACCAATACTCTTCTTCGACTCTGCAGGCTTTGTAATAGGCTTTTTGGTGGTTACTTTCAGTCCGGGAAATGCTTTCAGTGATGGGAACAGATTCCATGAAGGTTTGGTGGTTTTCCAAAGTAACTTGAGCATCTTTCCTGCAAGAGATCGGGGAGGAAAGAAGTTTGGCCCAGTTCTTAAGATCAATTTTTAGACGTCTAAGCTTTTCTTCCCAAATAAAGGAGGGGTTTCCAGTTACTTTTTTACTCCAAGAGCTAGAGACAAGGTGACTAAAGCCGTCTTGATGGACCCACAAGGGACTAAACCTAAAGGGGATGGGCCCCAGGTTTTCATCAACGGAGAGATCAAGGAGGATAGGATTGTGATCGGAGACACAGTTGGGAAGGGTTTTGGACAAGCCATGAATCCCCAGGATGAGATAGGAGGAGTGGGTCAGAAACCGGTCTAGACGGGCCGCGATGTGTCCTGGCCCTAGCCTTTTATTAGTCCAAGTAAAGTTACCGTTGGAGGGTTTAATGTCGACAAGATCCCATCCTAAGATGATGTCTTCAACCCATTCCCGGGAGGGATCTCGGACAATGGATCCCCCCTTTTTCTCGTTTGCTTCTAGGGTGACATTTAGATCCCCTGCAATGATTATATTTTCAGGCCTGTGGAGGCTTAGGAACGCTGCAATTGAGTCCCAACAATCTTTTTTTTCAGCTAACAGAATAGGAACATAGAGATTGAACAAACTTACTTGGTGGCCCGAAGCTTTGTGAGTGAGTTTGGTGTAGATCCAGTGCATAGTACTGTGAACAGCAAGCAGCTCAAATATGGAGGAATCCCAGAAGGTGGCTAGACCTCTTGAGGCCCCCCTGGAGCTGACAGCTTCCCCAAACCTTTTTTCCCAGAATGCGTTTCCTGCATGGAGGGCAGAGTCATCCTCCATTTTTATCTCCTGAACAAGCAGGATCTCAGGCTTGTTGATTCTTACTAAGTCTCTCATTGCTTCGACTTTCTGTGGGTTGCCTAGACCTCTGCAGTTCCAGGAGATGTACCGCATTATTTACTAGAGGGGACGCCCCCTTTAGAGGCCTGGCCTTGCTTGGATCTTGTATTCATCATGCCTTTAAGAGTTTTCTGGGAGCCTTGCAAAATATCTGCGTAAGAGACTTCTTCCCTTTTCTTTTTGTTTGGTTTCCGACCCCTTGGGTTCTTGACTGGGGTTGCATGCAGGCTCCCGGACTCAGTGGATCCTTCGTCAGTGTCTCCTCCTGGATCAGAGTCCTCATCCTCTTCTCCTCGTATAGGAGAGCTTCCAGCTAAAGGATTTGCCAGTTCTGGATGGATTTCCCCTGGCTCCAATGGAATATCACCTTGGGGGTTTTGCTTCTCAGCTGGGATACCGAGATCAGGGGGAGTGGATTCTCGAATGACAATAACCGGAGTGCCTTCTGGGTCATTCACCACCGAGGTACTTGCTCCTAGGCCTGCTGTGACTGGCTGCTGAGGTTGAACTTGAGGTTGGGCGGTTTCGTTCGACTGGACTTTTGGGTCTGATTTATGTGCAATGCTTGGTGCTCTTTTCTCATTTGACTTGGAGGTGGTCTTTCCTCTTTTGACCCTCTGCCATCCTTCGTCTTCTTCTTCCGTCTGGGCTTTTGGGCAATTGTGTTGGAAGTGGCCATGTTCATGGCAGAGCCGACATTTAAATGGAAGCTGCTCGTAGTCAAGTTTCTGGAAATGGGACCAGGCGCCTACAGAGAGCTTGATGGCTTCTGGAAGCCCTGCCTCCAGATCAACTTCAACACAGATCCTCGCGCAGGAGTACTGCCCTTTATGCTCTGCTTTGTCAATGAAGCGTCCTAGGGTATTCCCTATTTTTTCCAGGGCTTGGATATTCCAGCAGTGGATCGGGAGATTTGGGAGTCTTACCCAGACCGGAACTTCTTTGGGTACATCAACTGTTGGATCAAAATCCGGAGACCATCGATTTAGATAGAGTCCCTGGGTACCCATAAAATAGGGGCCACTTCGGAAGATGAGATCGCGATCTTCTTTTGAGATAAATTCGAAGACGAAGAATCCTCTCCCCACCGGATAGCAGGTGACACTGTGCTTCAGATGTGGCCTCCAGTTACGCTGAATCCAGTTATCCATGGTTTTGGCAGAGGGCCAGAGCCCCATGAATTTCCCAACCAAACCTCTTTCAGCGAGAGCCAGGGCGATTTTAATTGAGTGCTCCTCTGGCAGTTCGATTTCTGGTATTGTGTCAAGTTTCTTGACAAATTTCGGGGCCTCTTTGGCCGTCGGTTTCTTCCCGGACGACGCTAACAGCTTCCTGAACGCCTTTTCGGCAGAGATTGGGGAGGAGGGAGGGGGATCCCCTCCCCCTGGCGTGGCCATGGCGGCAGCCTGGAGCTGCGCAGCAAACCCTAGAGGTAGCGATTCACTACACTATCCGAATTCCTCCCGTTTTGCCCAGTCTAATCTCTGTATTCTATATTCGGTTTACCCTTGTTATCAGTCCAATTCATGATGTTAAGCCTGCATAGTGTCTTTAATTATTCATGTTTCACAAGAGGAGCATTGACGGGGCGACTTGTGGTGTCTCCACATAGTTCTCACTGTCTTAGAGCACTCAAATTGGTATTCGATACAAACGGGAAGGAGAGAAGAGGTCAAAGTCCAACTACAGTGGCAGAAAAGGCACAAGTTGATGAGCAAAGGATAGAGCCAAACTTCCCTGACTACTCTGCATAGCCCGAAATAAAAATGCACCTCTAGTAAATCCATGTGGTTTGACATGCAGGAGATAATCAAAGGGTACAACTATGATGACAGATAACTAAAGGCATGAAATCTCCTATAGTCCAACATAAGTGTTACCAAGTATTTCTTAAGAGACAGAGCGTGTGCTATGCAAGGAATGTGCTAGATGGTGGTTCTGATCAGACGTGGGTGGTGAAAATTCATCAAGTGTCCAACTAATGACGATGACATAAGGTGATTGATGGGAAGGGTCATACCAAAACAATTTTTTAATTCCAAATGCATAATCCTAAGGTAGGTTTTGAATTGTGAAAACCCCATTATACATGAGCTTCCCTTGTGTTAGGTTCCTGACATCTTTGGCAAGGGAATAAGTGTTGTTATTCTGGTGGCGAAAGATATAGAAAGATTCTATTGTGTAGAAATTTTCCCCTTCTTTGGCAATTATTTGGTAGGTTTTTTGTAAACTATGCTACTTACATGTGTTTAATTTTTGCAAGTCGTTGATGACTAGTTCATAATCTCCAATTACAATGAGGTCTTTGTATTGTTTTGCTCGAAGAAGTTTTAAGCCCATGAAGATAGACAAGGCCTTTCCCTGGTTGTTGGAAGAGTGACCAAGGCCCCATGCAAAGGTTAGATTCTTTGTTCCATCATAATCATTGAGTACCCTTCCCCACGCTTGCCACCCCTGGGTTTCCTTTGGAAGCACCATCAAAGAAAATGATGTTTTTTCCCTACTCCTGCCTCCAAAGATTAAAAGCAACGTCATCCATTCTAAGTTTCCAATGTGATTTGTTTGGAGAGGTTAATGAAAGGATAGGAAGAGGGGAATGCCTTGAGCTTAATATGTTTTTGACCCATTCTCGCTTTGCTTGATCCATTTCCCCAATTGATGTTGCATTAAACCCTTTAATGTGAATGACTTCAGATAAAAAACTACATGCCAGCGAGTGAACTCTAGTGTGAAGGAGACAAATGCTCTGAAATATTGCTTTGTTTCTTGCTAAACATATTTCCAAGCAATTAAATTTTCAATAACATTAAGTGTGTAATCATTAACACTGATGAAGACAAAATAACAATTTTCAATAATATTACTAATAACAAGGTATGTGATCATTAACCATCACAAAGAAAAAATATACATAAAAACAATATTGAAATATATAATGATTTAAATAATAAGAAATTAAAACTTTTATAACATTATCGTCTCTAATGATGTAGTCAAATCAAAGTAATCAATCAACAATAACATATTACTAACCAAAACCACAAACAACAACCACACAAAACATTTATTCACATGTTTGAAGTTTTTCTCCAAAATATTTACACATTGAATATTGATGGCATGCCATTTCCACTCAATCCCTCACATAGTGAACATTCATGGCATTCAATTTAGACTAAATCCATCGTCAACAAATTATAGTGTTGAAAAGAAAGAATCGAGAATGTGAATATTCTTTTTCCAACAGGGAAATTTCCCGATTATATATTTATATATAATTTGTGCTCACAACAAGGAGAATTACAAAGCGCATCCAAGATGTAATGCTTGATGTACTTCCTCCAATGGCAGTCTTTCAACCAACATGAGGAAGAAGTACATGCTAAGAAACAATGCATTGAAATTCATGTCAACAGAATGCTAGAAGAAGATTGGGGAAGGCTCGAGTAGTAGGAGTAGTTATGTGTGCTATGTTCAGAAAATATCCTACTTTTCTGTCAAGAAAGTCCACTGAGGTAGATGGATTGAGATCTAATCTTAGCACGGGGATATGGATAGAGTTGGTCCCTCATGGCCATCTATCCAAAGATTGTATGTGATTATTCCCACTTTTTTCTGAAGCGCTTCATTAGAGAGGCGGTCAGCAGACTTATTATGCTCACGGTGTGTATGGATGTAGCTCAGCTTCTGAAATGTAGTATGCATATTTCTGATTCTATATTTCCAAGTGAGTAGGGAGACAACATGGCGGTCTCCTCTGTTACTCAACCAATCTATAACAATTATGGAGTCCCCGACAACCTGAAGGGCATCTATGTGTAGTCTAGAAGCCATAAGATGTGTAGCCCAAGCACCCAAGAGTTCTGCCCTGGTGTTGGTGCCCGGGCCACAGTTATATGTCCATTTGTAGCAAGAATTCTGAGTAGCTTGAATTAGCCCTCCAACTCCACTTCTCGATCCATTTTCGAGGCTGCCCCGTCAAACCAACCTGTAGGAATAGCTTCCAGTGCTGGTTTATGTTTGTTGCAGTAAATTCTTGATTTTTTGGCATGTGTGTTTATCCAGGAGTGGTATAAGCCAAGTGCTTTGTGTGCAACTGCTCTTGTTGTTGGGATAGTATTGTTGAAGATAGTTGAATTTATTTCCAACTAAATTGTCTAGCAAATGAAAGGAGGGAGATTTGTATGATGGTGTTTAATGTTGGTCCATGCTTCAAAGCAATCTATTACCTTAGAGTCGTCCCAGGAGGATTGTGATTTGAGAGCCGAGGTAGTGATAGTCCAGACTTGTTTGAAGAATTGGCAATTTATGAAGAGATGGTCGATCGATTCTGAGTCTTGTTGGCAGAGTTGGCAATAGCCAGGGCTCCTCCATCCTTTTCTCAAGAGGATATCTCAAGTATTTATTTTGTGCTCTATCAACAACCAAGTGAAGAATTTGATTTTCGGAGGTAAGCACTAGGACCAGTAACGATTTTTCCAGCCGTTGTGGTTTATATGCCAGTGAGTGTTTGAAATCTCAGCATAAATATTTTGTGCAGTGAGTATACCTGAGCGGTCGCCCCCAGACCAATAGATTTGATCTTCTGTTGTAGTGAGATGAATCCTGAGTTGAGCGAGTGATGCAGCCCGCGAATGGACAGAGTACGAGAATGTGAATATTCTATCTGTGAGAATCTCTTACTTGTTTGATTTTTGAAATATGAACATAGAAAATACACATACATGGTTACAAATTCGACATATTAATAAAAAATAAAATTAATTTGAATTAAGGTACACATATATGTTGAGATGTATGAACATAATACATATAAGATAATGAAATTCATGTAAACATATTTTTAAGATTATATAAGTCATGTGAATTTTTTTTTAAGATTATGTAGATATGTCATAATTTAAAAAAGAAAATATAGATTTTTTTAATAAGCTAATTAGTCTTTATATTAATATTTTATAAAAAGATTACATATATTATGATTATTTATGATTTGCTATTTGGGAAACCGGGATCATATTGAATCACAAAAAACAAGTGTTTGATGTCTAGTCAAGCATTTTAACTTTCAAGTATTTGAATACACTGAAACTTAGATAGTATTGATAGCATCCTAAAGAGATAAAAAACATAAAACATATGAAATATTAGTTCGAGTGAGGATATAATTCACAACAAAATAAGATTAGTTTGGCTAGCTTACGAGGTTGTGTACCTGCTTCTACCTAGTATAGATGTCTTCCTGTACAATGGGGTCTTCATCAATGAGAATAGGGTTGGAGGGTGACCCTTCTGATCCTTGAGTGCACTTAGTTGCTGCTAGAGGATCATTCTCGTTGTCCTAGGGGTTGGGCATAATGATGTTAATATCAAAGATAGATTTGAACACCACCTCAAATTTCTTGTCCATCAGGTCCAATTTGTGGAGGATAGCCCATTGTTGTTACCCTTTTTCCTCCACAACTTGGTCTATAAAGGTTTTGTTTAGCCAATAAAGTTTAGCGAGCTTGGATATTTTTGTATCACTTGTATGAGAAAACCCCGTGTTAGGAATCCAACCTTCAAAATCATCTCAATTTAGTCTTAGGAAAGCTTCTTTCTTTTCTACAAAATCGAGTTTTACATTTGGGCCATTTCTTCCTTCACTTTAGAGGAAAAACATTTATGGTGAACATTGGTTGCCTTCATGGCATCCTTTTGGGCTTTTGTTATGCACTAAGGATGCTTATAAGGAGTGGAATTTTTGGCATTTTACTTAGACCCTCGTTGGAGCCCTCTTTCCCTGAGCTCTAGGCCCATCTCATTACCCATTTTTGACATTGTCAAATGCAAAAACATGACAGGGGCGATGGAAGGAAGGTAGTGGAAAGGGATAGAAGAAAGACTCGCCGCATAATAGGATAAGATAAAGGACTGAGAGGATTTCACCCACCCCATTGAGAAAACCAATATGGCATTCCCAATCTCAACCAATTGCGAATGTGAAGCATAAACTATAGAACCAGGAAGGGTCGAGCCACATAAAAGAGAGTTAAAAAAAAACTATTTGGAAAGTTTGAAGTCAAGCTAGGGGAGCCAAACCAAGGGATGAGACCATCACCACCACAAAATTTGATCGCCTCATCACCTTCCATTGACCCTTTGCTTATGTTATTGGAGAGGGCTAGAAGAACCAAAACCCCGTTTTTTCCATGATAATACTCGAGGTGGGTATGAAAACATAATTATGTTGGAAATTGTAAGACAAACAAGTTTGCTTGATTTGCATTGATGACCCCCATCCTCCTTCTCCTATGTAACATTGGGCTTCACACACTCAACTGCATATGCATTGGACTCCTCAAGGCACGTGAAACTATTCCTTGTCTCGGTGGATGGCACCGCATCCATGTGAAGGAAATATAAAAATGAGAAACACTCCATATGTTAAAAAAAGAACATCAAAACTCTTTTTAAACCCTATGAAACCCTTGAGTAGTTATTTAGAATTGCCAAGGATAAATCTGATCCCATGCTTGGCCAAGGAGTTTACCAAATTCCATGCTCTCGTGGCAAATCATACATTGGTCAAACTGGTAGATATTTCCAAGTTTGGCTCAAGGAGCATACAGTTGACTTTTACAACCACAACACAAAATTAGCTATTGCCAAATACTCTCACAAACCTAAACACCCTGTTTGCTTTGACCAAACTAGGATTTTGACCTTAGTGCCTTTCCACACCTCTCATATCATTCAAGAAGCTCTAGAAATAAAAAAACACCCCAATAATTTTAACAAGGAAGATGGGTATAAACATAGTCAATCCTAAGGTCCATCATCTTGCTCATTAGGTCCTTTTATCTCCTAATATTTTATTTCCTCTCTCCATGTCGTCTTATAATTATTCTTGCATTTACTTTACTTTAATATATCTATCCTCATTTTATTTATTTTTTTATCATAAAAATCTTGGATAGTTTTCTTTTTAATTTCTCCTTCCTCTATTTTTATTTCCTAAAGTTTTTAATTCATTAAATATCTTTGTCTTAATTCTCTAAAGTTAATTTATCTTATTATATTTTAAAGCTGTTTTTTTTTAATCTTCTTCCCTTAAATTTGTTATCATATTTCAATTAATAATTTCAGCTTCTTATTATACTGCCTCCGACAATGTATAGCGATGGTCCTTCTTTGACCATGTATTAATCTATTTTGACTTAAAACATATTTTTAAGAAACCTAAAGTTAAACATAAGAAACATATTTTTTTATTTTTTGATATATAAAATATTGTAGTTTTCTAACATTTCATTGGTTAGTAAGTTTGAAGTGTTATTGAAACCTTCACGTAGTTCGAGATTTCAAATTAATTGATGAAAGGCTTCAATTTTATTGCAAATTTTAAAGAAATTAATTGCAAACGACTCTGCAAGGATGGTCGAATGGGCGTAGATATGTGCACGAAACAACAAGCCACTTGTCAGATCTTATGTCAACCCTCACATCCATCTGAGCCGATCGATTCTATTTTGGGCATTGCCAATTAATACATTGTTATACGATCATCTACGCAATAATTCCTCAACTTTTCCAAAAAGAAAATTTCACCATTATATTAGTATAATATAATTGTTTACAAAACAAGAAGATCCCATTACATTCTATAAAAACCACTATGCCCAGGGCATTGAGTGTAACTCAAAAAAGATAAAATCATATAACAACATCACTGAAGTAAAGAAACCTGGAAACTCAAAACTTATACCTTCGCTATATGTAATAAAGACTGAAAACTAGAAATAAGAAAAAACTGTGAAATCTCTTGTGACTTTTAATGCCTGATCGCACTGAGAGAGGGGAATGTAATCTCTTTGGCCCTCAATGCCATTTACCCAGCTATAGTATGTGATTCTTCCTTCATGTTCTATGAAGGATTTCTTGGATAGAAGATCTGCCACTGTGTTGTGTGACCTGTAAATATGATGAAAAAATAGATCTTGGATGGCGCAAATTTTGGCCTTCCAACCCTTAATGGCGCAAACCTGTAGCTTTCCAATTTTGTTGAGCCAATCGATTACCACCTTTGAGTCTCCCAGAATTTGTATTACATTAAGATCAAGATGATTTGCAAGCTTCAAGGTTGCCCAAACACCCATTAGTTCAGCTTTTTTGTTTGTCCCACAACCACAATTCAGAGTCCATCTAAAAACCCGGAATCTTGTAATTTAATAAAACCTCCAGCTCCACATTGATGCCCATCTGCGTTGGTCGCCCCGTCAAAACAGGCTACCGAATAGCCTTCCCTATGTGTAAATTCACTCAAGCGAGATCTTTGTGGATTTTGTTTACCTGTCTTCAACTGTAATGTACTCATTATTCTAATGGTTACCTGACTAACTGAAGGTACATTGTTTTCAAATATTGTTGTGTTTCTTTCCAGCCATATATACCAGCAACCAAGGGTCGATAGATAGGGAATATTTGCCTTTTCTTGTGTCCAAAAATGATAACCTTCGATAACTGTCTCGCCTTTCAAGAGAGAACTAAGGTGAAGTAGAGAATGTAATCTTTGCTAGACAGATATATAGAAAAAGCAGGAGTTGAATAAGTGGTTAATGTCCTCGAAAGCACATCGACAGAGAGTGCACCAGCCCGGGCCGTTCCAACCTTTCCTCTGCAACACATCCCATGTGTGTATCTTCCCCTCTAATGTCAGCCACGTGAAGAGTTTTATCTTTAATTGAATTGACCATTTCCAAATATCTTGCCTCCAACCTGTAATTTTATTGATACTTTGTGTAGAAATATAGGCCATGTATATATTTTTGGAAGACAGATTTCTAGAATGGTCTCCACCAGTCCACCTTAACATGTCGGTTTCTTCACCAATTGAAATACCTAAATTTTTGAGTGCATTAATGTAGTGACCCCATTCAAGTGACAAAGGGTCTGGTAGGTCCAAGTCGGCCTGACTGTACCAAGTGGGAGAGAGACCAGGTCTTTCCTCATTATTCGAAGCCTGCGATAACGTCTTGCTATTTTTTATTTTTAAAACAGAAATCAACTCAGGTGAGAGAAAAGAAGAGTCTTCCAACCCCATTATTTTATCAGTACCTATCAACACCTGTTGACCGAATCCAGGATGCCAACAGAGCCAATGTGTAATCAGATGGATGGATTTCAGCAGGCCCCTCCAAACTCTTGACACAGAAGTCGGGTTGAAAGTATTGGATCTAAACCATCTACTGAGTGAAGTCGATGCTAAGTATTTATCCAAAATGACTTCGTGTCAGATACCCTTACCCATAAGAAGTCTCCATAACGTGTTTACTACCAAAGACTTGTTGAAGAGAAAAATATTATGGAATCCCCATCTACCATGACTCTTTGGTAAGGCTAGTGACATCCAACAGCATAGATGTAAGTGTGGAAAATCCTTATTTCCCCTCCATAGGAAATTGTACATGAGGTTTTTGATCTTATTAAGAATAGCGCAGAGAATGATAGCAAGAGATAGCTAGTAGACTGGGATGCTTTCCAGAGTAGCCTTTACAAGTGTGAAACGTCCGCCTAGGGACAACTATCGATTACACCAGATCTCGATTTTCTTTTCCATCTTAGAAAGAAGCCAGTTCCAATCAGATTTGTTGAGAGGGGCCGTAGACAAAAAAACGTTGAGATATCTAAATCCCGACGAGAGAGGAATAAAACTGTATGGGAGGCAGTTTTTAAAGGGATTTAAATCTGCTTCTGATAAGCCTGCATGTAGCACTATGGACTTACCTATATTGACTTTCAAACCCGATGCCTTGCATAAAAACTTTATAGTGTCCTCAATCTCTTGCCATTAATTTATAGAAGCGTTTGACATTAGTAAAATATCATCAACACATAAAATGTGTATGATCTTTATCAACTTTGAGACTTTAATACCTATGAGCTTTCCGACAACCAATTTATCTTTTAGAATTAAACTCAGACCTTCAATGACCAAAATGAATAAGAGTGGCGACAAAGGGCATCCTTGTCGTAAACCACGACCACTTCTGAAAAAGTCAGTCGCTTCCCCATTTACAAGGATTGCAAAAGAAGAGGAGTTGATACAACTCATTATCCAGTTGGTGAAAGGAACACCAAAACCAATCTGCAACAATATCAACCATAATGTATCCCAGTCGACGCAGTCATAAGCCTGTTGTAACTCAAGTTTTAGGATAATAGATTTAATATTCTTCTTTTTTATACTATGGAGGCATTCAACAACTGTACCTATGGCGTCTTGTATCTGACGACCCTTTAGGAAACCAAGTTGTTCTTTTGAGATATGTCTTGAAAGAAAGGGCTTAATGCGATTTGCAATAATTTTTTATACAACTTTGCATACAAGATTGCAAACCGATATGGGTCTGTAATCATCAAAAGAGGTCAGTTTATTTGTCTTCAGTATCAAAGCTATAAAGGTGGAGTTTATCTCCGTGATGATTTTACCCAGAGTTCTAGTTTCCTCCACCATTTCTAGAAGATCATTACTCACCAAATCAAAGAAAACAATGAAGAACTCCACGGTCCATCTGTCTGGACCTAGACTCTTGTCCCTTTTAAAGGAAAAAAGGACTTCTTTTAATTCATTTTTGCTGACAGGCCGAGAAAGATCCAAATCTTCAATGTCATTGACCATATGAGAATAAAATCATGCAAGTCTGCACTGATCCAGAGAGATATTCTGGTTTTGTCCTTTGAAGAATTTGCTAAAATGTCCAACTGTCTCCGCTTTTAAATTTTCCTAGCTAGTATGTAATCCTCCAGAAGAGTCGTTGATTTCCCAAATATGTTTCCTGTTACTTCTATAATTTGCATAGTGATAGAAAAATTTTGTATTCTGATCGCCTACCTTTAACCAAACTGCTCTGCTGCGCTACCTCCAACATTCTTCTTTTGCCTTTAAAAAATTATTTCGTTCTTGTTCCAAAACAATTAACAACTTTTCATCTTCTATTGATAACTCTCCTCTGGCTCGAAGCGCAAGAATATCATTAATATCCAATTCCAATTGTTTCAGTTTCTGAATAGACGCTTTGTTCTTTTCCTCTATCCAATGCCTAGTTTCCACTTTTAGATCTTTTAGTTTCCAGAAAATCATGCGTTGCTTACTATCTTCACGAAGATACTTAGGATCCAACCAAATCCCGCGAACCAAGGAGATATAAATTGAATCACTTAGCCATAGTGGATTCAATTTAAACGGGTATGGTCTGTGAATCGACCCACTTTCTAACTGCAAAAGAATGGGAGCGTGATAAGAAATGTAGGGATATTCCACCCATGAGCGATGAACCCCAACCTCTGAGAGAAATTCCTCCGAAACATAGAATCTGTCCAAACGCTTTGCAACAACGTAAATACCTTGGTGGCCATTTCTCCATGTCTGAACCAAAGTGTCTAGTTGAACATCAATCAAATGATTTTGTTGAAAAAGGGACTTGAAATATTCAGATAGAGGCCCTAACATAATTGTCCCACCCCAAACTTCACTAGTAGAAACTGTGAAATTCAAATCGTCTGCAATGATAAGATTTTTGTGAGAAAGAATACCACTTTCCTCCAGCGCGTTCCAAAAAGTCCTCTGCTCCTTGCATGATCCATAAGTGTTTAGAATGATAAACTTCCTTCCATTTGAAATGTCTTTACCTGTACAAAGAATCCCACCAACAGAAAGATAAGGAACCAGAATGATTTTTTCAGGATCCCAAGCAATCATGAGACCCCCAGAAGTTCCAACTGCATTAATCGCGCACGAAACCCAAGAAGGTCGAAGATCAAACAAGAATGATCTGGGCTTTTGTTCAGGGACCAAAGTTTCTTGAAAAAATACGATGTCTGGTCGAGTTTTGTCCAAAATTCTTCTCACTGGGGCCTTTTTTAGGGAGCCTCCCACCCCACGAAGATTTAGGGACATAATTAACATTATTGAGCCCTTGCCAGGGATTTCACTGCTCTAAGTGCCCCATTTTCCTTTGTAGGAGAAACAAACTTTAATAACTGTGAGGGAGTGTGTGTGGCCTTCTTCCTGGCACTACGTGTTTTAACAGGAGAGTATTCGATCCCAAGGCCACGAGACCAGGCGTATTCTTTTCCGAAAACTGCTCCCTTTGGACCAGAAGAGTTGGTTGTACTATCTATGGGGCACATACTATGTTTAGAGTTACTAATGTAAGCAGGAAGCGGGATTGTGGAAGACTGGTCCCGTAAGTATGGCAAAAGAGAGTCCAATACTTCATTAAGTGAAGAATCTGAGCGTTCAGGTTCTTGGAACCCTGGAACAGTCGGAGAATCCACTATGAGGGGGGTAGGAGGGTGATAAGGTCTCTTCCAACAGAGCCTTATAAATCATAAAGTTAAGTATAGACATGCTAACCTAACCTTAAACCATTCATTATTCATCATAATGATCCACTACATATTCAACATATTAATATTTATGAGTAGATTATAATAAAATTATCAAACACAACAGAAAAATGAAAATACATACCTCTAACTGATGTTATCGTTGTTCTGCAACTCTTCTT
>ML818127.1:106675-123882 GCA_009831015.1 Picea engelmannii
GTTAGGTTCCTGACATCTTTGGCAAGGGAATAAGTGTTGTTATTCTGGTGGCGAAAGATATAGAAAGATTCTATTGTGTAGAAATTTTCCCCTTCTTTGGCAATTATTTGGTAGGTTTTTTGTAAACTATGCTACTTACATGTGTTTAATTTTTGCAAGTCGTTGATGACTAGTTCATAATCTCCAATTACAATGAGGTCTTTGTATTGTTTTGCTCGAAGAAGTTTTAAGCCCATGAAGATAGACAAGGCCTTTCCCTGGTTGTTGGAAGAGTGACCAAGGCCCCATGCAAAGGTTAGATTCTTTGTTCCATCATAATCATTGAGTACCCTTCCCCACGCTTGCCACCCCTGGGTTTCCTTTGGAAGCACCATCAAAGAAAATGATGTTTTTTCCCTACTCCTGCCTCCAAAGATTAAAAGCAACGTCATCCATTCTAAGTTTCCAATGTGATTTGTTTGGAGAGGTTAATGAAAGGATAGGAAGAGGGGAATGCCTTGAGCTTAATATGTTTTTGACCCATTCTCGCTTTGCTTGATCCATTTCCCCAATTGATGTTGCATTAAACCCTTTAATGTGAATGACTTCAGATAAAAAACTACATGCCAGCGAGTGAACTCTAGTGTGAAGGAGACAAATGCTCTGAAATATTGCTTTGTTTCTTGCTAAACATATTTCCAAGCAATTAAATTTTCAATAACATTAAGTGTGTAATCATTAACACTGATGAAGACAAAATAACAATTTTCAATAATATTACTAATAACAAGGTATGTGATCATTAACCATCACAAAGAAAAAATATACATAAAAACAATATTGAAATATATAATGATTTAAATAATAAGAAATTAAAACTTTTATAACATTATCGTCTCTAATGATGTAGTCAAATCAAAGTAATCAATCAACAATAACATATTACTAACCAAAACCACAAACAACAACCACACAAAACATTTATTCACATGTTTGAAGTTTTTCTCCAAAATATTTACACATTGAATATTGATGGCATGCCATTTCCACTCAATCCCTCACATAGTGAACATTCATGGCATTCAATTTAGACTAAATCCATCGTCAACAAATTATAGTGTTGAAAAGAAAGAATCGAGAATGTGAATATTCTTTTTCCAACAGGGAAATTTCCCGATTATATATTTATATATAATTTGTGCTCACAACAAGGAGAATTACAAAGCGCATCCAAGATGTAATGCTTGATGTACTTCCTCCAATGGCAGTCTTTCAACCAACATGAGGAAGAAGTACATGCTAAGAAACAATGCATTGAAATTCATGTCAACAGAATGCTAGAAGAAGATTGGGGAAGGCTCGAGTAGTAGGAGTAGTTATGTGTGCTATGTTCAGAAAATATCCTACTTTTCTGTCAAGAAAGTCCACTGAGGTAGATGGATTGAGATCTAATCTTAGCACGGGGATATGGATAGAGTTGGTCCCTCATGGCCATCTATCCAAAGATTGTATGTGATTATTCCCACTTTTTTCTGAAGCGCTTCATTAGAGAGGCGGTCAGCAGACTTATTATGCTCACGGTGTGTATGGATGTAGCTCAGCTTCTGAAATGTAGTATGCATATTTCTGATTCTATATTTCCAAGTGAGTAGGGAGACAACATGGCGGTCTCCTCTGTTACTCAACCAATCTATAACAATTATGGAGTCCCCGACAACCTGAAGGGCATCTATGTGTAGTCTAGAAGCCATAAGATGTGTAGCCCAAGCACCCAAGAGTTCTGCCCTGGTGTTGGTGCCCGGGCCACAGTTATATGTCCATTTGTAGCAAGAATTCTGAGTAGCTTGAATTAGCCCTCCAACTCCACTTCTCGATCCATTTTCGAGGCTGCCCCGTCAAACCAACCTGTAGGAATAGCTTCCAGTGCTGGTTTATGTTTGTTGCAGTAAATTCTTGATTTTTTGGCATGTGTGTTTATCCAGGAGTGGTATAAGCCAAGTGCTTTGTGTGCAACTGCTCTTGTTGTTGGGATAGTATTGTTGAAGATAGTTGAATTTATTTCCAACTAAATTGTCTAGCAAATGAAAGGAGGGAGATTTGTATGATGGTGTTTAATGTTGGTCCATGCTTCAAAGCAATCTATTACCTTAGAGTCGTCCCAGGAGGATTGTGATTTGAGAGCCGAGGTAGTGATAGTCCAGACTTGTTTGAAGAATTGGCAATTTATGAAGAGATGGTCGATCGATTCTGAGTCTTGTTGGCAGAGTTGGCAATAGCCAGGGCTCCTCCATCCTTTTCTCAAGAGGATATCTCAAGTATTTATTTTGTGCTCTATCAACAACCAAGTGAAGAATTTGATTTTCGGAGGTAAGCACTAGGACCAGTAACGATTTTTCCAGCCGTTGTGGTTTATATGCCAGTGAGTGTTTGAAATCTCAGCATAAATATTTTGTGCAGTGAGTATACCTGAGCGGTCGCCCCCAGACCAATAGATTTGATCTTCTGTTGTAGTGAGATGAATCCTGAGTTGAGCGAGTGATGCAGCCCGCGAATGGACAGAGTACGAGAATGTGAATATTCTATCTGTGAGAATCTCTTACTTGTTTGATTTTTGAAATATGAACATAGAAAATACACATACATGGTTACAAATTCGACATATTAATAAAAAATAAAATTAATTTGAATTAAGGTACACATATATGTTGAGATGTATGAACATAATACATATAAGATAATGAAATTCATGTAAACATATTTTTAAGATTATATAAGTCATGTGAATTTTTTTTTAAGATTATGTAGATATGTCATAATTTAAAAAAGAAAATATAGATTTTTTTAATAAGCTAATTAGTCTTTATATTAATATTTTATAAAAAGATTACATATATTATGATTATTTATGATTTGCTATTTGGGAAACCGGGATCATATTGAATCACAAAAAACAAGTGTTTGATGTCTAGTCAAGCATTTTAACTTTCAAGTATTTGAATACACTGAAACTTAGATAGTATTGATAGCATCCTAAAGAGATAAAAAACATAAAACATATGAAATATTAGTTCGAGTGAGGATATAATTCACAACAAAATAAGATTAGTTTGGCTAGCTTACGAGGTTGTGTACCTGCTTCTACCTAGTATAGATGTCTTCCTGTACAATGGGGTCTTCATCAATGAGAATAGGGTTGGAGGGTGACCCTTCTGATCCTTGAGTGCACTTAGTTGCTGCTAGAGGATCATTCTCGTTGTCCTAGGGGTTGGGCATAATGATGTTAATATCAAAGATAGATTTGAACACCACCTCAAATTTCTTGTCCATCAGGTCCAATTTGTGGAGGATAGCCCATTGTTGTTACCCTTTTTCCTCCACAACTTGGTCTATAAAGGTTTTGTTTAGCCAATAAAGTTTAGCGAGCTTGGATATTTTTGTATCACTTGTATGAGAAAACCCCGTGTTAGGAATCCAACCTTCAAAATCATCTCAATTTAGTCTTAGGAAAGCTTCTTTCTTTTCTACAAAATCGAGTTTTACATTTGGGCCATTTCTTCCTTCACTTTAGAGGAAAAACATTTATGGTGAACATTGGTTGCCTTCATGGCATCCTTTTGGGCTTTTGTTATGCACTAAGGATGCTTATAAGGAGTGGAATTTTTGGCATTTTACTTAGACCCTCGTTGGAGCCCTCTTTCCCTGAGCTCTAGGCCCATCTCATTACCCATTTTTGACATTGTCAAATGCAAAAACATGACAGGGGCGATGGAAGGAAGGTAGTGGAAAGGGATAGAAGAAAGACTCGCCGCATAATAGGATAAGATAAAGGACTGAGAGGATTTCACCCACCCCATTGAGAAAACCAATATGGCATTCCCAATCTCAACCAATTGCGAATGTGAAGCATAAACTATAGAACCAGGAAGGGTCGAGCCACATAAAAGAGAGTTAAAAAAAAACTATTTGGAAAGTTTGAAGTCAAGCTAGGGGAGCCAAACCAAGGGATGAGACCATCACCACCACAAAATTTGATCGCCTCATCACCTTCCATTGACCCTTTGCTTATGTTATTGGAGAGGGCTAGAAGAACCAAAACCCCGTTTTTTCCATGATAATACTCGAGGTGGGTATGAAAACATAATTATGTTGGAAATTGTAAGACAAACAAGTTTGCTTGATTTGCATTGATGACCCCCATCCTCCTTCTCCTATGTAACATTGGGCTTCACACACTCAACTGCATATGCATTGGACTCCTCAAGGCACGTGAAACTATTCCTTGTCTCGGTGGATGGCACCGCATCCATGTGAAGGAAATATAAAAATGAGAAACACTCCATATGTTAAAAAAAGAACATCAAAACTCTTTTTAAACCCTATGAAACCCTTGAGTAGTTATTTAGAATTGCCAAGGATAAATCTGATCCCATGCTTGGCCAAGGAGTTTACCAAATTCCATGCTCTCGTGGCAAATCATACATTGGTCAAACTGGTAGATATTTCCAAGTTTGGCTCAAGGAGCATACAGTTGACTTTTACAACCACAACACAAAATTAGCTATTGCCAAATACTCTCACAAACCTAAACACCCTGTTTGCTTTGACCAAACTAGGATTTTGACCTTAGTGCCTTTCCACACCTCTCATATCATTCAAGAAGCTCTAGAAATAAAAAAACACCCCAATAATTTTAACAAGGAAGATGGGTATAAACATAGTCAATCCTAAGGTCCATCATCTTGCTCATTAGGTCCTTTTATCTCCTAATATTTTATTTCCTCTCTCCATGTCGTCTTATAATTATTCTTGCATTTACTTTACTTTAATATATCTATCCTCATTTTATTTATTTTTTTATCATAAAAATCTTGGATAGTTTTCTTTTTAATTTCTCCTTCCTCTATTTTTATTTCCTAAAGTTTTTAATTCATTAAATATCTTTGTCTTAATTCTCTAAAGTTAATTTATCTTATTATATTTTAAAGCTGTTTTTTTTTAATCTTCTTCCCTTAAATTTGTTATCATATTTCAATTAATAATTTCAGCTTCTTATTATACTGCCTCCGACAATGTATAGCGATGGTCCTTCTTTGACCATGTATTAATCTATTTTGACTTAAAACATATTTTTAAGAAACCTAAAGTTAAACATAAGAAACATATTTTTTTATTTTTTGATATATAAAATATTGTAGTTTTCTAACATTTCATTGGTTAGTAAGTTTGAAGTGTTATTGAAACCTTCACGTAGTTCGAGATTTCAAATTAATTGATGAAAGGCTTCAATTTTATTGCAAATTTTAAAGAAATTAATTGCAAACGACTCTGCAAGGATGGTCGAATGGGCGTAGATATGTGCACGAAACAACAAGCCACTTGTCAGATCTTATGTCAACCCTCACATCCATCTGAGCCGATCGATTCTATTTTGGGCATTGCCAATTAATACATTGTTATACGATCATCTACGCAATAATTCCTCAACTTTTCCAAAAAGAAAATTTCACCATTATATTAGTATAATATAATTGTTTACAAAACAAGAAGATCCCATTACATTCTATAAAAACCACTATGCCCAGGGCATTGAGTGTAACTCAAAAAAGATAAAATCATATAACAACATCACTGAAGTAAAGAAACCTGGAAACTCAAAACTTATACCTTCGCTATATGTAATAAAGACTGAAAACTAGAAATAAGAAAAAACTGTGAAATCTCTTGTGACTTTTAATGCCTGATCGCACTGAGAGAGGGGAATGTAATCTCTTTGGCCCTCAATGCCATTTACCCAGCTATAGTATGTGATTCTTCCTTCATGTTCTATGAAGGATTTCTTGGATAGAAGATCTGCCACTGTGTTGTGTGACCTGTAAATATGATGAAAAAATAGATCTTGGATGGCGCAAATTTTGGCCTTCCAACCCTTAATGGCGCAAACCTGTAGCTTTCCAATTTTGTTGAGCCAATCGATTACCACCTTTGAGTCTCCCAGAATTTGTATTACATTAAGATCAAGATGATTTGCAAGCTTCAAGGTTGCCCAAACACCCATTAGTTCAGCTTTTTTGTTTGTCCCACAACCACAATTCAGAGTCCATCTAAAAACCCGGAATCTTGTAATTTAATAAAACCTCCAGCTCCACATTGATGCCCATCTGCGTTGGTCGCCCCGTCAAAACAGGCTACCGAATAGCCTTCCCTATGTGTAAATTCACTCAAGCGAGATCTTTGTGGATTTTGTTTACCTGTCTTCAACTGTAATGTACTCATTATTCTAATGGTTACCTGACTAACTGAAGGTACATTGTTTTCAAATATTGTTGTGTTTCTTTCCAGCCATATATACCAGCAACCAAGGGTCGATAGATAGGGAATATTTGCCTTTTCTTGTGTCCAAAAATGATAACCTTCGATAACTGTCTCGCCTTTCAAGAGAGAACTAAGGTGAAGTAGAGAATGTAATCTTTGCTAGACAGATATATAGAAAAAGCAGGAGTTGAATAAGTGGTTAATGTCCTCGAAAGCACATCGACAGAGAGTGCACCAGCCCGGGCCGTTCCAACCTTTCCTCTGCAACACATCCCATGTGTGTATCTTCCCCTCTAATGTCAGCCACGTGAAGAGTTTTATCTTTAATTGAATTGACCATTTCCAAATATCTTGCCTCCAACCTGTAATTTTATTGATACTTTGTGTAGAAATATAGGCCATGTATATATTTTTGGAAGACAGATTTCTAGAATGGTCTCCACCAGTCCACCTTAACATGTCGGTTTCTTCACCAATTGAAATACCTAAATTTTTGAGTGCATTAATGTAGTGACCCCATTCAAGTGACAAAGGGTCTGGTAGGTCCAAGTCGGCCTGACTGTACCAAGTGGGAGAGAGACCAGGTCTTTCCTCATTATTCGAAGCCTGCGATAACGTCTTGCTATTTTTTATTTTTAAAACAGAAATCAACTCAGGTGAGAGAAAAGAAGAGTCTTCCAACCCCATTATTTTATCAGTACCTATCAACACCTGTTGACCGAATCCAGGATGCCAACAGAGCCAATGTGTAATCAGATGGATGGATTTCAGCAGGCCCCTCCAAACTCTTGACACAGAAGTCGGGTTGAAAGTATTGGATCTAAACCATCTACTGAGTGAAGTCGATGCTAAGTATTTATCCAAAATGACTTCGTGTCAGATACCCTTACCCATAAGAAGTCTCCATAACGTGTTTACTACCAAAGACTTGTTGAAGAGAAAAATATTATGGAATCCCCATCTACCATGACTCTTTGGTAAGGCTAGTGACATCCAACAGCATAGATGTAAGTGTGGAAAATCCTTATTTCCCCTCCATAGGAAATTGTACATGAGGTTTTTGATCTTATTAAGAATAGCGCAGAGAATGATAGCAAGAGATAGCTAGTAGACTGGGATGCTTTCCAGAGTAGCCTTTACAAGTGTGAAACGTCCGCCTAGGGACAACTATCGATTACACCAGATCTCGATTTTCTTTTCCATCTTAGAAAGAAGCCAGTTCCAATCAGATTTGTTGAGAGGGGCCGTAGACAAAAAAACGTTGAGATATCTAAATCCCGACGAGAGAGGAATAAAACTGTATGGGAGGCAGTTTTTAAAGGGATTTAAATCTGCTTCTGATAAGCCTGCATGTAGCACTATGGACTTACCTATATTGACTTTCAAACCCGATGCCTTGCATAAAAACTTTATAGTGTCCTCAATCTCTTGCCATTAATTTATAGAAGCGTTTGACATTAGTAAAATATCATCAACACATAAAATGTGTATGATCTTTATCAACTTTGAGACTTTAATACCTATGAGCTTTCCGACAACCAATTTATCTTTTAGAATTAAACTCAGACCTTCAATGACCAAAATGAATAAGAGTGGCGACAAAGGGCATCCTTGTCGTAAACCACGACCACTTCTGAAAAAGTCAGTCGCTTCCCCATTTACAAGGATTGCAAAAGAAGAGGAGTTGATACAACTCATTATCCAGTTGGTGAAAGGAACACCAAAACCAATCTGCAACAATATCAACCATAATGTATCCCAGTCGACGCAGTCATAAGCCTGTTGTAACTCAAGTTTTAGGATAATAGATTTAATATTCTTCTTTTTTATACTATGGAGGCATTCAACAACTGTACCTATGGCGTCTTGTATCTGACGACCCTTTAGGAAACCAAGTTGTTCTTTTGAGATATGTCTTGAAAGAAAGGGCTTAATGCGATTTGCAATAATTTTTTATACAACTTTGCATACAAGATTGCAAACCGATATGGGTCTGTAATCATCAAAAGAGGTCAGTTTATTTGTCTTCAGTATCAAAGCTATAAAGGTGGAGTTTATCTCCGTGATGATTTTACCCAGAGTTCTAGTTTCCTCCACCATTTCTAGAAGATCATTACTCACCAAATCAAAGAAAACAATGAAGAACTCCACGGTCCATCTGTCTGGACCTAGACTCTTGTCCCTTTTAAAGGAAAAAAGGACTTCTTTTAATTCATTTTTGCTGACAGGCCGAGAAAGATCCAAATCTTCAATGTCATTGACCATATGAGAATAAAATCATGCAAGTCTGCACTGATCCAGAGAGATATTCTGGTTTTGTCCTTTGAAGAATTTGCTAAAATGTCCAACTGTCTCCGCTTTTAAATTTTCCTAGCTAGTATGTAATCCTCCAGAAGAGTCGTTGATTTCCCAAATATGTTTCCTGTTACTTCTATAATTTGCATAGTGATAGAAAAATTTTGTATTCTGATCGCCTACCTTTAACCAAACTGCTCTGCTGCGCTACCTCCAACATTCTTCTTTTGCCTTTAAAAAATTATTTCGTTCTTGTTCCAAAACAATTAACAACTTTTCATCTTCTATTGATAACTCTCCTCTGGCTCGAAGCGCAAGAATATCATTAATATCCAATTCCAATTGTTTCAGTTTCTGAATAGACGCTTTGTTCTTTTCCTCTATCCAATGCCTAGTTTCCACTTTTAGATCTTTTAGTTTCCAGAAAATCATGCGTTGCTTACTATCTTCACGAAGATACTTAGGATCCAACCAAATCCCGCGAACCAAGGAGATATAAATTGAATCACTTAGCCATAGTGGATTCAATTTAAACGGGTATGGTCTGTGAATCGACCCACTTTCTAACTGCAAAAGAATGGGAGCGTGATAAGAAATGTAGGGATATTCCACCCATGAGCGATGAACCCCAACCTCTGAGAGAAATTCCTCCGAAACATAGAATCTGTCCAAACGCTTTGCAACAACGTAAATACCTTGGTGGCCATTTCTCCATGTCTGAACCAAAGTGTCTAGTTGAACATCAATCAAATGATTTTGTTGAAAAAGGGACTTGAAATATTCAGATAGAGGCCCTAACATAATTGTCCCACCCCAAACTTCACTAGTAGAAACTGTGAAATTCAAATCGTCTGCAATGATAAGATTTTTGTGAGAAAGAATACCACTTTCCTCCAGCGCGTTCCAAAAAGTCCTCTGCTCCTTGCATGATCCATAAGTGTTTAGAATGATAAACTTCCTTCCATTTGAAATGTCTTTACCTGTACAAAGAATCCCACCAACAGAAAGATAAGGAACCAGAATGATTTTTTCAGGATCCCAAGCAATCATGAGACCCCCAGAAGTTCCAACTGCATTAATCGCGCACGAAACCCAAGAAGGTCGAAGATCAAACAAGAATGATCTGGGCTTTTGTTCAGGGACCAAAGTTTCTTGAAAAAATACGATGTCTGGTCGAGTTTTGTCCAAAATTCTTCTCACTGGGGCCTTTTTTAGGGAGCCTCCCACCCCACGAAGATTTAGGGACATAATTAACATTATTGAGCCCTTGCCAGGGATTTCACTGCTCTAAGTGCCCCATTTTCCTTTGTAGGAGAAACAAACTTTAATAACTGTGAGGGAGTGTGTGTGGCCTTCTTCCTGGCACTACGTGTTTTAACAGGAGAGTATTCGATCCCAAGGCCACGAGACCAGGCGTATTCTTTTCCGAAAACTGCTCCCTTTGGACCAGAAGAGTTGGTTGTACTATCTATGGGGCACATACTATGTTTAGAGTTACTAATGTAAGCAGGAAGCGGGATTGTGGAAGACTGGTCCCGTAAGTATGGCAAAAGAGAGTCCAATACTTCATTAAGTGAAGAATCTGAGCGTTCAGGTTCTTGGAACCCTGGAACAGTCGGAGAATCCACTATGAGGGGGGTAGGAGGGTGATAAGGTCTCTTCCAACAGAGCCTTATAAATCATAAAGTTAAGTATAGACATGCTAACCTAACCTTAAACCATTCATTATTCATCATAATGATCCACTACATATTCAACATATTAATATTTATGAGTAGATTATAATAAAATTATCAAACACAACAGAAAAATGAAAATACATACCTCTAACTGATGTTATCGTTGTTCTGCAACTCTTCTTAATGCTCTGGTTGATGCACTGCCCAAAACCGTCTAACCACCTAGCCAACTAGGAACAAAGCCTCTCTGGCTCCCTAGCTCCAGGATTCCGTAAGGATTCCTGGCCCCCGAGCCCAAAAATCCTAGCAACAGGTGCCCCCTTGTAACAATCCTTCCACCAGCTTCTCCAGCCAAAAACCCGTAATATAGTCTCCCAATCTCAAAATAATTCTCCCTGCCCCCAAAAAGTCCCTTCTCTCGAGTGTTTTCCCCCTCATAACAGGTCCCATTCATTGCCTCTTCATTTCATTAAGACTCACCCACCTTATCTCTCCATTCAATGCCAACCATCGTATCCCTCCATTCAATGCCAACCACCTTATCCCCTTCTCCTTAATGGTTCCATCCTTCGATATGTTAAGTTTTCTTTTAATAAATTAAAATTTATTAAACTTAATTCATTACCCAAATATTTAATGAGTCAATTAATTAATTAATCAATTAATTAATATACATTAAACAATTAATAATTCAGGACAATTAACTAATTAATTAATTAAACTTAATATACTTTAAACAATTATTTAACTATGACAATTAATTATTTAACTAGGGTTGTTACAGGGGGCAGGAGGGTGATCAACAAGTAGGGAAGGATGACTGTCTACAAGAGATGAAGAAGAATCAAGTGGGGAGGAGGAAATATTGACTGGTAACATAACCCTAGACGAACCAGGGAAGTCGGAAGAAATAAGGTGAGGTTCAACGAGCTCTTTTCCATTCACCTGAGAAGTGACAGGATCCTCTGACACAGAAAAAATGGTTCCCCCCCCCATGGGACCCCCCACCAAGGAAGTGTTCTCCTTTAGCGAAACCAAAGCATCTAAAACATCTCGCTCAAAAAAGGACAGAGATGAAAAGAACGTGGGACAATGTGTGAGGAGCTTACCGGAATTTGAATCTGGAGGAACAAAAGAACTGGTCGGTTCTGTTTATGGGACGAAAACTTCAGAGAAACTAGTGTTTATTTCCTAAGAAGAAATATGTGAAGGGTCCTGTAGCTCCTCATCATCTGGATCCTCTAGTTCGTTCCAACTACTGCAATCTTTTTGTAAGTGGCATGTTCTGTGACACTGGCTGCACCAGAAAGGAATGCCAAGGTAGTCGAGGTGTTGGGAGGTTTTCCTCCTCTGCCATTCTATCTCCAAGCACTCTGGCAAGCCTTGGTGGATATCAATTTCAACTAACACACGAGCCACCTTCTTGCAAGCCAAATTTAGACTATTAACGTCCACCAAGATAAAACTTCCCAATGCGTTTCCTATAGCCATAAGCGTTGCTTCATTCTAGAGGTGTATGGGAAGGCCCGGAAGAAGCACGCATAAATGATGACGTTGGAAGTAGTCATTTGCCGGGTTGAATGCTAACCTCCACTTCTTTAACATAAGACTACTTCCACCCATCCTCCATTTCTATTCCAATAACTTGTTCTGATCGTCCGGTGACTTTACAATGAAACCCAACCAACCCCTGGTCAAATACAGTATCTTCGGAGTGTATCCGAGGAGAGGAGACCACTGAGTTTGAACCCATTCCTTTAAGGGTGTCTTGCAAAGGTAATGGTAAGATATTATGCCTACGAGACCACAGAGGGCAAGGCGAGCTGCCTCTTCTAAACCGACGTTTGAGCCCATCACCAGCTTACGCTTTGTTTTTATCGGTTTCCACAACTTCCGAGCGAAACTGGGTTTTTTGAAGGAGTTTGTAATATCAAAGTTTGTGCACGACTTCCCCTTATGTGCATTGTCGAAAGGTGAATTCTATAAAGGCTTTGAGTGGCTTCGCGGAGGGAAGGAGCGTTTAGAGAGGTTTTCTAAATGAGGGAGATGGAGGTTGGGAACGTTGTTAATGGAAGAAGGTACGTGAGGTGGTCCTTCTGGGAGAGAAGACTTTAAGGAGGGATTAATGGCATGTAATGTATCAATCTTTTCAAAGAGGCCGACCTGTTGCCAAACCACCTCGTCCGTGGGTTCCATTAACTCAACAACTTGATTTATAGTGTCGTCGGGTTCTGGAGTAAAAGTGGGACTGCGCCACCTGTGTTCCATTGTATTTTTGTGCCAGAGGTCCGCCTTTTAAACGAGAAGAAGTTATGTAAGTGGGAAAATGACCTTAATCTAGGAACCAGGGCCCATAAAGGGAAATAATGATGGTTTTAAAAAATGGAAGTAGGTGGGACAGGGGGAAACATGCTCCAGAAAAAAACATGGTGTAAGGCTTAAAAAAGGAGCGTAAAGAGGAAAAGGTTTAAACAAACCTCTCGGAGACTACTCATGTAGAGCTGTGAAGGAAACTAGAACTATACTGAGGAGGAAAAATGCCATAGAAGGATTTGAAAAACCTATATCCTGCCATTATCCTGCAATGCCTTTTGCCATCTTCTCCTTCTTCTCATCATGAACCATTGTACAAATAACTCGCATTAATTCCTCAACTTAATTGAACATGATAGAAGTTCAACTACACATTAATGCCTCTGTCATGAGTTGATCAGGTACTCCCTTTTAAGATTCTAAAGGTGGAGTTATATATGGATTGTATAAATATTTGTTTGATTAATTTCTTTTCAAAATTAATTATTTAGAATTTCTAACAAAATAACAAGGAATTAAATTAAATGTGGTATATTTTTCTTGATTATTAGGTACCGAACGAAAAATGTATTCATAAGAGAAGTATCCAAATTTAAATGACATTATGAATTTATTACATTTATTTTATAAATTAAGCATTAATAATTTTGTCGAGAATCATATTTAATTACTAGAGATTGGATTAAATTTCGTCTAGTTAAACATTAGTGGCATAATACATTAATTCTAATATTGTAAATAGTCACTTCAATTTATGACTTCATATTTGTTTTAGCAATTGGATAATTTGAACTACACAATTGCTCACCATTACTATTATTAACTATATACAATATTAAATAAAATCTTAGGAGGCATATTAACTATATACAACATATTAATTTTATTTTACAAGAGTTATCCATTAATTTAATCCTTTTTTCTTAAGTTTATCCATTAATTGAATTTTTTTTTCCAACAATTTTCCAAATTTTTTCCTCTTAATTTAATATAATTTAATTTTTTTTTTCCAATAGTTATCCAAAAAGTTTCCTTTATTCAACATTTGGTAATTTAATCATTTTTTCCAATAGTTATCCATTAATTTAATTATTTTTTTCAATAGTTACCCTTTTTTTTCTTTTATATGTATCACAAGAGTTTATATTATCATTTTACAACTTTACTTGTTTTATCATTTTGCAACTTTATTTGTCTTTGAAAATGGTTATAGTGTCCGAAAATACGCAGGATTTTAAAGGGAGCACCGAGAACGAGCCAACGCTCACCTTACTGACCAAAGGGAGCGCCAGCCCTGTACTGGCCTTACGCGCCGCTCATTCTTTTGGTTCAGCGCACCCGTATATCCTCAAAAGGAGCGCTGACAAATGAAGTTTAAGGAAACGCACCCCTAAGTCCTCTGCGCCCTCCCGTCCAGCCTGCGACTTTCCTCCAGACCATGGCTGCCTCCGGGGAGCCCGATCCGCCTCCGAAGGTTCTAGCATTCAGAACCATGATCGTTGCTGGCCCCAAACGCCCTCCATCCGCGACTCAGCAGAAGTTTGTAAAGAAATTGGACACAATCCCTTCGGTGGCCCTCCCGGAAGAAGAAACCTGCAAAGCGGCCTTGAATCTGGCTGAGAGAGGCCTCATAGGACAGTTCATGGGCCTCTGGCCCTCACCCAAAACGGTGGAAGAGTGGACTCAAAGGAATTGGAAGCCATTGATCAAAGAAGGAATCAAAAGTTTTTTCGTAGGTAAGGGTTTCTTTGTGTTTGTTTTTGAAAACCCTGAGGATAGAGGAGTAATCTTCAGGAATGGGCCATACTTTATGGGACCCCAGGGCCTTTAACTAAACAACTGGATGCTAGATTTTGATCCTACCCAAGATGTCCCTTTTGCTGTCCCGGTTTGGGTCAGGCTTCCTCATTTACCTCTCCACTGCTGGAATAAAAAATCCCTCTAGATTATTGGCAATGCGTTGGGAAAATACATAGACCAAGCAACACGAAAGGATCAGTATTCTTGTGCTCGTATTTGCGTAGAAGTGGATGTAGAAGAGGGGCTACCGGAAGCAATCAAGCTCAATGTAGCAGGGTGGACGCATGTTTAGGAGCTGGACTACGAGCAACTACCTTTTAAATGCAGACATTGCCATGTGCACGGACACTTTGCAAAGCATTGCAAGAAGAAGGTTGAGGAACAAGTAGACAAACAAAATGGGGAACAATGGACCCTAGTCCAGAAAAATGCAAACACAAAAAAAGGCACAGGTAAAGGCAAGATGGCAGGAGGACCTGGCAGTTCCAGAGCAGGCCAAGAAGCGGAAGCAAATCCAAACGGGACAGTAAGTGCGCAGAACAATCAAACAAATTCAACCCAAGAGAACATGGAACAGGCAGACACACCACCTTCAAACAAAGAGGGAAGAGAGCCAACACAGACTGAAGCTAATCAAGGCAGCCCCTCCAATCCCTCGTACGCAGAAATTGCAAGGAAAAAACCAGTGGAAAGATCAGGTTCTTCAGAGGACGAAACATATGAGCAACCCTCAAAAAAAGTAGGAAGGAAATCCCACAAAGAAAAGAGGGAGGAGGAGGCGGAAAGACTCAAAACACAAGGAAGCCAGTCTACAATAGAAATGTCTATTGGGCGAAACATCAGACCAAGGCCTTCCAAGGGAGGCCTCAACCTCCCCCCCTTAAGTAAATAATGAATCTCGTCTCTTGGAATTGTAGAGGACTGGGGAATCCCTCCAAAATCGAAGCAGTAAAGGACCTTTGGAAAGTAGATCCCTCAAATATTCTCATGCTCCAAGAGACCAAAATAGAAGGGCAAGCCCTTCTAGAGATCAACAGTTCAAAGTGGAATAAAAGATCAGGCAAAGAAGTCAACTCAAGGGGAACCTCTGGAGGCCTGGCAACTCTTTGGTCTGAAGACCTATTCCATTTAAATAAGCATCATGAAACCCAACACTGGATATTTACGTAATTGAAGCATAAAGCAAGTAAGTTGTCTGTCTCTCTCTTCAATCTTTATGTTCCTGTTTCTTACTCTGAAAAACGAGAATGTTGGAATTCTTTCTCTGTCTTTTTAGAGGAGACTTCTCCTAGCAATATCATTATAGTCGGGGACCTAAATATTGTAATGAAAGCTAAAGAAAAGAGGGGGGGCACCAGCACTAGAGATCCCTTGCTGGCCAAGGTGGAGGAGATCACATAGACTTGGGATCTTTTAGATTTCAGCCTAGTTCGAGGCATTTATACTTGGTCCAATAATAGAGTGGGACTGTAACACATTTCTGCTCGGTTAGATCGATTCCTGGTACAAAGCTCCATAATGATGAACAAAAAGATCATCATCACCAAAATCCTGCCTAAACTCACCTCAGATCATAAGCCAATACAACTTCTCCTGGAAGAGGAAGAAGACTTGGGCCCTATTCCTTTCAGTTTCAGCCCTCAATGGATCGAGAGAGATGGTTTTATAGAGATAGTGAAAACAGCTTGGGCCAAATCCTTTTCTGGATCCTCAAGTTATGTGTGGGAGCAAAAGTTAAAAGCTACAAAACAAGCCCTGAAGGACTGGATAAAAAAACAAGCCCCTACTCCCACCGAAAAAAGAAGAGAAGCAGTGCAGTCACTGTAGACCTTGCAAACAGAAATGGAAAGCAAAGGCATCACTGCAGAGTTGCTGGAAAAAGAAATAAAAGAGCAACGATCCACATATCAATCTTTTCGGAAGGAAGAAGAATATTGGAGACTCAAATCCAGAAGTCTCTGGCTGAAGGCTGGGGATAGGAACACCTCCTTCTTCCACCGGCAATATAGAGCAAGACTGTCCAGGAATCACATAGCAGAAATCAAAACAGTGGAAGACTAAGTTTGCAAAGGCTTCAATCAAGTCAAAGCTGCCGTAGAAACCCACTTCAGGAGTTTATACAGAGAAGGTACTCAAAGCAACAAAGAGGAGACTGTTGATTTCCTCTCCAACATCCCTTCCCTCATCAGCCCGGAAGATAATGCAATCCTCTGTAGACCAACAACAGAGGAAGAAATCATTAATGTTATCTGGTCCATGGATGCAGACAAGGCACCAGGACCTGATGGATTTACAATCCATTTCTACAAAACTTGCTGGAATATTATCAAGGAAGATCTCCAGAAAATGATAAGTGGGTTTATGAAAAAAGCCAAGGTAGGGGGAGGAACTAACTCCACTTACCTGGCTTTAATCCCCAAAGACTCCAGCCCCGATTCATTTGCAAGGTTCAGGCCCATATCGCTGTGTAACGCATCCTATAAGATTCTGGCAAAACTCCTAGCAAATAGGATCAAGCTATTGCTAAAAAGATTGATCTCCAGCCCTCAAGGTGGTTTTGTGGAAGGTAGGCACATTCTGGACAATGTAATCCAAGTCCAGGAGACAATACATACAAGTAAACAACGAAAAGAGAAAGGAATGTTGATAAAATTAGACATGGTGAATGCGTTTGACAGAGTCAATCGCTCATTCCTTTGCAAAGTTCTTCTCACCTTTGGCTTCTCGCCTCAATTTGTTCAGCTAATTAAAGCCTGCATTGACAGTCCATGGATTGCCCCACTAGTCAATGGTTGCCCAACCAATTTTTTCCAAGCTCAGAGAGGAATC
>ML818127.1:126869-164568 GCA_009831015.1 Picea engelmannii
ATTGGCCTGCTATCGAATCCTGCCAGAAGAAGCGCCGATTTAACCTAAGAACAGCTCGAGGACGAGGAGGGGGAGGAAATCATGGCGGCAACGGCACCCGTTGGCGCCGGCTCGGGACGAGAGCTCGCGAATCCTCCCACTGACGGCATTTCTAACTTGAGATTTTCCAATCACAGCGACCATTTGCTCGTCTCCTCATGGGACAGAGTGAGTAAATCATCTTATTATTATTCTTCTTTAGTTGCTAGCCCTCCGCATTATCAGTGCTTACAAGAGACTCACATTTTTATTATCATTAACCCTTTTTTAAAAATTTGACAGAAGGTGCGATTATATGATGCAAGCGCGAATACGTTGAAGGGTCAATTCGTACACGGAGGTCCGGTTTTAGATTGCTGTTTCCATGACGATGCATCGGGTTTCAGTGGAAGTGCTGATCACGCTGTGAGAAGGTATGGCTATTTATCTTCGTGTTGTTTCATTCTCATCTTTGAAGGAAATTAGGGAAACTTCTGTGTTTATTGGAGCACAAGTGGTCATCAGGCCCAGATTTAAATAAATTTGGGGTATTTCAGCATGTTCCCCAAGGGTTTTAGTGAAGTTTAGGGTTTTTAAGCAATTGCGCTAAAGAACTGGACAAATTTTGCCAGGTTATCCCGGTGACTGTACGTCTACCATAGAGCTTTAAGTACATTCAAGGTCACTAGATCCAAATTGAATTACATTTTGGCTATTTTGGCAAGTTCTTCGAAGGCTTATGTGAAGTTTAGGGTTTTTGGCCATATCCACTGACCAATTTGGTGAAGTTTTTCTAGGTTATCTTGGTGATTGTATGTCTACCATAGAACTTTAAGTACCCAGCTCGGCTTGCTCATAGGCACGGCGTCGGTGTTTCCACCCACATGTTTGAGTCCAAGTTTAGATTGACTGCATTGTGCGGTTGTGTGCACGCGTCCGTGTACAGATGTGTGTACATCTGTTTAGGGGAACACAATTCTCTGTGCAGTTTAGAATGCATCTGTTGTCAATATAATAGCATTGCCATAATTACAATGGCAATTTCATCGTCAATGAACTAGTTTGCTGCCATTTTCAGGCGAGTGGTAACTACTGCATGCAACTCAAACATTGTTAACATATATTATAAGCCACATAATTGATAGCTACAGTTGTTCTATTTTCTTTTTCATTACAGCATACAGCCTAGCAACATTCTTTCCTTGTCAACTGGCGCTGTTTTTCCACAATGTAACAAAACTAACTGCTATCATTAATCAATAACTTAACTGCAGATGGTTTTCTTGTTTCAACATACATCACTCTCAAAAGCATGATGTTAAGTGACGATCTACGACTACAATAATTCCCTATGAAAGCAGAAACTGAAGTCACATTTGATAATGGCCAGCCTAGCCACTGTGGGACTCCTTCATCTTTTAGCTAGAAGTGCATTGGATATGCTGTAACAGTTTTGTGTCAGCTAGCTGCTCAATCTTTCATGTGCACATACTATAAAAGTATTTCCACCTATGTTGACAATATACCATTCCATTTGTCTACCCAGACAGATAATTTGTGTGAACTGGCATTTAACCATTATACTCTTGTTAGAACACTGGTCTAATGCTCAAGAGGTGTATTCAGTGGTTCCTTGTCCAAGCGTGTCTTCCCATATGTACTAGGGCTCTCTTAGTTGAGAGCTTGTGCGATTGTGTTCTTTACTATATTTTTGATGATAATCATCAAGAGAGTTTGTGGTGACAAGTAGTGAATGCCAGTTGTTCTGTCATTTTAAAATTGTTGCATTTTCTGGTAACGATTGAATTCTATCCAGCTAAAAGCCCCTCTGAATTGTAGAGATTCCGTCACATTAATAATTTGCAGCATTGCAGTACTTCGTCACCATAAGAAAAGGTTTTCTCTCTTTTTCATGTCTCAATACATTGAACTGTTAGACGTTGGCATAAGCACATTCTTTCAAATTTAAGCACGCATAGAGTTAAGCACATGTTTTAATTCATGTCTGCTGAGAATTTTTGCGCCGAAAGGTGCTTTCTACAGCCCAGTATGAGGGAGATGTGTAATTCCTTCTGTGCTCAACATGGAGGTGACATGTGGTATTTAAAAAAATATTTCAATGTTGGCCATAAATAAAATACTTCAGTGTCCACCTGAAGTAAAATAATTTTATATCAACTTTATATATATACTATATATAGAGAGATAAAGTAATTGAAAGTAAAAAAAATATTATTCCTTCAATGCTTAATATGGAGTTGACACATGGCAGTTAAAAATATATTAATAATAAAAAAATATTTCAACGTGGGCCATAAATAAAATATTTCAATGTTTATGTAAAGTGAAATATCTCAATATGGCCATAAATTAATATCAACTTTATATATATATATATATATATATATATATATATATATATATAATGTTTTAATCATAAGAAATAAGGGTTGGGGTTACCTGCACATTCAAGTAGATTGCACTTGCAAATCCAAAATTGGAGGCATTATTTTCTAAGAGATCTCAATGAAGAGGTAAAAGTAGATTTCATTGATTGCTTGATAGATAAAATGGAAACAATGAGTGGTAGATCCCAATTTATACAAAACAATGTTCAAGTCTTAACTTATGGCCCATGCTACCTTTATGGGGTAATTAGGCCTTTGTTCTTAACACAATAATTATCCATTTGAAGCCCTATTTCACACAAGTGGCCTCTTCAGAAAAGGATCCGACAGATCTTTTTGTACAATTTTAAATTACTCAAATTTCAAAGAACAACTACAAGTCTATGAGTGTTTGGTGAACTTAATTGCTGAAGCAAATTAAAAGAATTCACGAAATTTTAATTAAATTTGGTAGATTTTTTTTTTTTTTCAATTTTCAATTTTAATTTTTAGTTATTTTTAATTTTTTCTTTTAATATTGAAAAAAATAAAACACAACAAAATGATTTTATGTTAGTATAAATCCCTAAGTTGTATTCACTTCTTTTATCCCATGACTTGCTATTTTCTTGAGGATTTAACCATTTGCCTGCAGCTTGGTGCCTTTGCTTCATGCCATGTGATCGAAGACCCTTGAAACTTGCAGGCTGCAACTTTCATGCTTGAGCCTTGACTATTTGAGTTGCAAGCTTGCGGCCTATGCCATGTGTGTTGCAGCCTACATGTGCCCAATCCTCAATTGACCAATGTGTTACGAGAGCCATGGTTGTTCTAACTTCTGTGGACTGCATGGTGCATGATTCACTTGAGTTTGTACAAACTGTTTTGAACTTGATCCAGGACTCTTCTGCAAGCAGTAATTTTGAGCCATGATTGGATTCTATCTTAAAGTTACGTCATGTGTAGAATTTTATATGAGGTTTCTTTTGCAAATTTAGAAATTTCACCTTTTTAGAGGTTCCACGGATCTAATACGCGTGAATTATCAGCCTTAGGGCTAAACTGAAATATAAATAATAGTAGCAAACAACAAACAAATTTCACTTCACATCAACTCCAATACACTAGGCAATCCTGTTAAGTTTGGTAGCATTGACTTTCATTCTCCAATGAGAGGCCATATGGGCCACCCTGAGGCTAGCCAGGGAGATTTGGAGAATCAACCATTCTTGTGATGTATTGACAAAAGCCAGGGGGAACGTACAACCTTTGTGAGTCAAACCAAAAGTCAGGACAAATGAGATGCTATGTAAGTCTAATGCAAAAGTTAGGGGGAACGTACAACCTCTGTGAGCATAGACAGTCTAGTGCAAAAGTCAGGGGGAACATACAACCTCTGTGAGCATAGATAGACTAGTGCAAAAGTCAGGGGGAACATACAACCTCTATGAGCCTAGTCAAGCCTTGTGAGCCATGAACAAAAGTCAAGGAATCAAGCAAAAGTTAGCTTGAATATAAAATTCCTGTGAGCTAGAAACAAACGATATTCCTAATATTGCAAATGATAAAAATGTATTGATCTAGTGCGTTGGCATGTGTAACATTATCCACCATGAAGAGAAATTCGAATTGCCTTGTAAAGAGTCGAGTTGTAACTAAAGTCTCAAGTCTAGTTCTATTTTCGAACTAAAGTGTAATGCTGAGTTGTAACTGAAGTCTCAAGTCTAGTTCTATTTTTGAACTAAAGTGTAATGCTGAGTTAAGTCAAGCATGCTTTCGCACCTCTATTTCAATCCCCCTCCACTTCTCCTCCATTCCTTTTACAAGCAGAGGTCGATCCCCTCGCCTCTACACAATTGCTATGCAGGGTAAAGGTGAAGCATTAAAGGTTGCTATACAGAGGCGAATATCAGTCCATTAAAGGCTGCTATACAGAGGCACATATAGAGGCAACATACCAGTGTTGTAGAGGTGCATATAGAGGTAGGAAACAGTGCTGTAGAGACAACATACTAAGGCAGCCATAACAATGTTGTACATAGGTACATATTAGCGCTAAAGAGGCAACCATAACTGTGCTGTACAGAGGTACATATCAACGCTAAAGAGGCAGCCATATTAGTGTTGTACAGAGGTACATATCAACGCTAAAGAGGCATCCATATCAGTGCTGTAGATCAACATTTAGAGGCAGCATATAGAGGTGTATATCAGTCAATTAGAGGCAGTTTCAATAGCCCATATCAAAGCTGATATATCTCAGTTTTTGAAAGCAACTGGGATACATCTATATCAACAAGGTCTCTTAGGTCTCTGTTAGGTCAGATTCAACTTGGCAAGCTCTTTAAGAGCAGAGTTTTCATGGTGGATGTTTGTAAGTGATCTTACATTATTAATGCAATAAAGAAATATCGTTTGCTGGGGTTTTTCTCCCTGTACAGGGTTCCCCCAGGGTATATGTGTTATTGATGTGCATGCTTACGTATCTACATGAATATTGCTATTCAGTTATGATTCTATATTGTTGAAATGTATTAAGCTAGAATCAAAGTGTTGAAGAATTCAAAGAAATAATCTGCATAAGAAATCAAGCTCAAATTTTAACAAATCTAAGAGAGAAGATACCAAATATATGCCAACAAGTTTCAGCTCTTTAGGGCAATCTTTTTATGCATAAACTAGATCTGAAATCACTACAATTAATGCAGATTTACATCAATAAATCTGTCGTATTATCTTCAATATAAATGTTAAATTCCTTAATAGTTTCAGCCTTAACTTATGTCAAATCAGCAAGACATACAAGTTGCATGTGAAATTAGTCAGATCAGGTTGCATGTGAAAATTCACACACTTGTAGCGTAATTTCTAGAGAGTGCAATGTATTGAAACTCTATTGCAGTTCTAGGGGCCAAAATAGTGACTTAGGAGAGACTTCTAATTCTAAGTAGGACCAACCACCAATAGATATGTCCTCGAAGCAAGAAAGAGAGTTTTCGTTGTACTACTTGCAATTATTGATGGGAGAAGAAACTTTACCTAAAAGGTGCTTGATGGTCTTTGTTTTGCCACAACGAGAACACTTGTCATCTATAAACTTGCTCTTAGGAAACTTGGATTTTGTGGGTAGCCCCTAATACAACATTGACCAAGAGAACTTATTGAGCTCATGAGAGTTTCGATAGGACCAAGCGTTACTCATAATCATCTCTTCTTTAATTTCTATTATTGCATAGTCTAGCCTTTTTGTGTTTTAACTTTTCTCTTATCTTTTTGGTGCCCTACCTACTTTGAGATACAGTGACGGTTCTATTGCTTCTTTAGGGAGTCTTAGATTTTGCTTCCACTTCATGGAGAGCTAAAAACTAAAGTATATCTTGGTCACCTTTTCTCTCTCTGTGCCCTCCTTGCCCGCGTGGGTTCCATGCCCACGTGAGTCGAGCTCCTTGCCCGTGCATATGCATAAGGTTCTACCTTACCCCTAGATTCACAGCTCCTTTCTCGTGCCTGTGTGACCTTTTGCACAGATCCTATGCAAGGATTCTCTTTTGTACTTGCACCTTTTTCTCCCATCGCGCCCTCTTCCTTGCAGTTGGACCTCCCTCCCTTCGTTTCTTCATGATCCTTTCTACCACATAGTCTCCTCCCCCTTCTTCTCTTCTTTGCTTCACGACCCTAACTCTCTCGTCATCTCCTCCCCTTTATCCTTTCTCCCACTTGTGTTTTCATCCTTGTGCTCCCTTCCTCATTTGTTTCCTACACATTATTGTGACACTTCTATGGGTTGTTGTCCTACCCTGACCCACACTGACTACGACCTCTTCATCACCCCTTTCCCATGCCTCTAATCCGCAACAAGAGGTTTGGTTCGCACTAGTTGTGGTGGACCCTTCCACGCCATAGCCTAGTAATAGTAATGGCTACGGTGGACAAGGAAGTACAGGGGAACACAAATTCAGGTAGTTAAGACCTTATAGCAGTGAGGGATGGTGACAACACTAGAGATGAAAAACAAGATCTCTCGAGGGTGGTTTTTGAGAGAAATTCTAAATCCATTGAAGCATATGGAATAGGTGGAATTGCTTTATTCCAAATTGCAAGTAGAGGTTTGCATACTCACTATTAAATTTTTGACAATGGAGATTGAGAATTTATTTCTAAAACATTAGGATAGTGACATCAAAACACAAGAAGTTCTTCACCCCTAGGAAATTCCCTCCATGTGGAAATCTTGGACCTTAAGAGGGTGCGGGGTCTCCACTGAATGTTGGAATTGTAATGTAATCTTTTGGTCTTCCCCTAGCTTGATTTACAATGCACTCAGACCATTGGATTTTCATTTTTTTATCGAGACCCATGAGAGCTCGACCTGGACCATTCTAGACCATCCAGGGTATCACTACTTTTAGTTTGTAGACATGTGACTAGGAGTTCTAATAGAATTTGTGGTTCAAATGGTGTGGCTTGTTTGTTTCAAGACTCCCTCTAGGGAAAAGTCATCATGGTTGCCTCGAACAATTTTGTTAGATTGATGTGGGTCTGGATTAGTGGCATCCCTCCTGTCCTTCAAAACATCTACATTGTTGTTTGTTACTTCCCTCCTACATCCTTAGGTTTTTTTCTTCATACGAACTCAGATGGGGACCCTTACTAGGATTTATATGTACATATTGTTCAGTATTCGACCTTGCAGGATATTATCGTCTTGGGGGACTTCAATGCTTATATCGGATCCTGCTAGATTCCACTCCATGACAGGTTCAAGGATGCCTTTATCATCACAAGATTGATTCAGATTCAATGGACCTTCATAGGATTTTAGATGATGCTTTAAGATCTCTCATAGTGTACGATAGACATCTTTTGCACCTTGGTGAGTTCCATGAGCTACTGATCTTGAATGAACTTCCTTGCTTTGTAGTTTCCAACAAGTTCACATGTTTTTCTCATGACAGGGGGGCTAGTGTGGTTGATGATGTCTTGACTAGTCAAGACTTTCTCTGTTACATCCACCAATTATTTGTCATCCACATTCCTCTAGCTAACCACACCATCTTGTCCTTCTGCCTTAGAGCCAACCATCCCCACCCTCCTTCGCCAAGTCCCCAAGCTCCCCTCGTACTATTGTCTTGTTTGATGATGGGGATCTGGAGGCTTTCTTTTCGTGCCTCCACTAACTAATTCCTCCTATCTCTTGTTTCTCATCCTTGGAGTCTACTTCCTCCTATCTCCTGTTTCTCATCCTTGGAGTCTACTTCCTCCAAATATAATTATCAATCTACCTTTTGTTGTTAACTTTCAGGGTTACTCCGAAAGTGTTACACCATCATGAGATTTGGGGTACATGGTGTATGTTTAGCCCCTAGATGGGTTGAGGTGGATTGGCACATGAGAGATAGTCCTTATTGGATTTACACAGTTGATTTAGCTTGCTCAGTGGATGCTTGACCTCAGATGGTTGCTAGTCTAATGTTCTTCCCTTAGGCGTTGGAGTTCTCTTGATAGTTTGGTGGACGTCCTTCATTGGGGCCCCATGAAGGATTGACTTGCTTGGAGAGTGCCCTACATGGGATGAGTAGTGTTATGCAACTTGGAGGAGGGCATTAGGCCCTAGTTGGCATGTGGTACCTTGAATTCTTGTTTGAAGGATTGGAGATGGCCTGGGTATGCCTGGGGCTTCGACAATATTCTTGCAAGGGCAATTAACCTAGTGGAGTACATTGCTTGGGAGGATTGATGGAGTTCGTAGAGGCTTGAGATGGAGGGATGTTGACTTGCCTTTGTTAGCTACATCACCTTGGAGCCATTATTGTGCACAACATCACCTTGGAGCATGACATATGTACTTTAGAGTGGAGCATCTTACTTGTGTTGGCCTACAAGTGCTCATTGTAGGTTCCTTGTAAGGACTAAAGCCCACATTGTATTGTTTTCCTGCCTTACCTCTCATATAAATAGAGGAAGGAGAGAGTCTTTTCATTCATACATGTTCACTCACTCACTTGTATTCATTCTTGTGATGAGATGTGACCTGGAGAAGAGTGTGCACTAGCCTCTCTCTCTCTCTAGAGTCTTCACATTAATGTCATTAGTCAGACATTAATAAAATTCTCTTATCTTATCTTATCTCTATTGTGTGACTAGGGTTTCTTGGTCTTCTTGGATTATCTTGGAGGTCTAGGGTTAGGGTTTATCCATTGGAGATAGGGCATTGTGATAAAACCCTAGGGTGGAATTGTGAAGAAGAAGAGGAGAGGACATCATGCCTTGGAGGATGTTTTGGAGTGATTCTTGCATATTGGATCTTCTTGGTTGTTAGGTTTTGTTGTTTTAACCTAGCTAGGTTTGGAGAGATCTGAGGATTTGTACTAGCCTTGAGAGAAAGCTATGGTATGTACATGTACTTCATTTTGAGCATATTAATGAAGTTTCTAGCTGTCCAAAACTTGTGCAATTTACATATTTGATTTTCAACTATATATGTTCTTTATGCATTGTTACTTACAACCAGATATGTCTTGATGATTTGACATCCAAGTGAGGAATATGAGGGGTTGAATTTATTACTGTCATGCTGATGTTGTATTGCTGTTACTATTGTCGTAAAAGAGTATTTTCAGATCTAGTTATTGGTTGATAAGTTGCCTTAAAAAGGGCTGAAACTTATCCCTTTGGTTTGGTATCTTTTCTCCTTGAATTGCCAGGATGTTTGGGCTGTTTGAAAGTGAAACATGTTGTTATTTTACTTATACAACTACCAGTTACAGTTCTTCTTTATTATTACAATTATCTAGCATATTAGCTGCATATATAAGATCATTGAAAGAGATACAATCACAGTAACAAGGGAGACACAAAGATTATCCTAGGAAACCCTCTAGGGGGAGAAAACCCAACAAACTTCCTTAATATAGATTAGCCAACCAAGAACAATGCTTCTCTCTCAAGAGAGAACTAACAAAGCAAAATATCCTCCTCTATTCCTTCACTAGGAAGAGTAGCGCACCACTTCCAAGAGATAGACTAGAAAACCTTCTATGACGTCACCCCTAGTTGCAGCAGCTACTCCTCCAAGACTTGTGCACTTATGCTTCTTGTTGCAGAGCTCATTGAGTGAGTGAGCAAGTGAGGCACTAGCCCTCCTTATAAATAGTAGTCTGGCCTCCCTAATTTAGGGTCTGGGCTGACTTGTCAATTTACCCAATTAAATTACATTTAATTGTCAAGGCACAATAGGGTCGACTTTTACAAAGGCACAATAGGGCCATATTAATAAATATAGTATGATAACATTCTTTAGGGTTTGTCTTGGTCAAATACAATAGAGATATCTCCCAAAGCTACTCAATCTTCAACAAAACGTTGTACTCTTTCCGTTGTTGTTTTATACCTTGTTTTATAGCAGCCCTAAGGTTGAAAATTCATAGGGCTAAGATCTGGGAAACCTTTTAGGTTGAAGGTGAAATTTCTGTTTTGCATTGAATTTTGAATTATGAGAATTTTTCACATGGTATTAGAGCTTGTTATGGTTGAGATCACTTGAGTAAGAGGGAGTTTGTATTTTAGCTAGAGTTTACCTAGGAAATGTACTTGACCTAGTTGAGGTTATTGGGTGAAAAACCCTAGGTTGCTTGGGAGAAGCATTTGTACCCTAAAAAGGGTTTTGTATACTTCATATATTGCTGATTTTGTGCACTTAAGACTTGTTTAGGATGTGTAAGGTGGCTCTTAGTCTCAGAGAGTGTGATAGGTTGCATGGAGCTTCTAACTTTGTTCCATGGAAGCTTAGGCTTTAGATTCTTTTGGAGGAGGTCGATCTTTGGGAGCATGTTGAGAAGGAGGTTCTAGAACTTGTTGATCCAACACTTTTGGTTGCTCATTGAAAGAAGAAAGACAAAGTGATGAGAATCATTCTTAATTTTGTGAAGGATCACTTCATCTTATATATTTTAGATAAGGCTACAGGTAAGATCTTTGATTCTTTGGTTGAGTGATGTCAAAACTCTTGTGTTGCTTGATAGATGCTTTTGTGAAACCATCTCTTAGTTGTTCGCATGAGCAAGACATATACTATGGTGAGCTACTTGACTGTGATCAATGAACTAAAGGATCGATTAGCAACCATGAGAATTAAGGTGGAAGATCAAGAATTAATGTCCATTGTCCTAAAATGGCTTTCTTCTTTCTGGATGCCTTTTGGTCAGGGTGTTTGTGCTCAAGAAAATATACCAAATTTTCTCAAGCTTTGGGTTGATCTTGTGTGGGAAGAAATGAGATTGCAGTCTTGTTCAAAAAAACAAAGGGAAGTAGATGCTTTTGGTCTCGTCATGAAGGTAGAGAAGAATAGCAAGAAAGGCTTCAAGAAGAACGATGGGATAGATATAGGAAACAAATACTTGAGTAAGGTGATGTGCTTCCAATGTCATGAGATGGGACATATGTAGGCTAGTGTCCATTGAAGAAGAAGCGAAAGTGTGCGAGACAAGTTGCAATAGGGATTGTTGTAGGTGTAGAGGAAATGAACTCTTTGTTTGAGATTACCTTTTCCATAGCTCCTTGTTTGTCTTCTAACATCGTGTCTAGTGTTGGTTGGTATGTGGGTGGTTAGAGCTTCGAGAAACATGACATATGACAGGTCTCTATTCAACAAGATTTAGGAACAAGAGGGAGGCATGGATGTGGAGCTTGGTGATGATGCCACTTACCCTGTGGGAGGAGTTGGCTCCACTTCATTTTGGATACCTTTAGGTGATGTTCTTGAGTTGGATCACATTTTATTGGTTTTTGGTTTGAGGAAGAACCTTGTTTCAGTTTCTTGCATGATAGATATACATTGGAGAGTTTCCTTTAAGGGACAACATTGCACCATCATTGATTGTAGTCTAGCTAGTCCTAGGACTTTAGCTAGAGGGTGGAGAGAGGTGGCCTTTATAGGTTGTTGATCCATAACATCTTTTGTTGATGAGGATGTGAAATCTTTTAGTTCGTAGGATTCTCCTTTTGTGATCAAGGAGAACGTGGAGGTTGATGTTATAGATTTAGAGGCTCAAGTGCATATAGGAGTGCCTAGATCTTTAGTAAGTGTGAGTGTACCTCCTAGGAGATATGCTAGTCATGTTGCTTTGATTTCTTCCATTCGTGAGACTTCCAATTGTACAGAGGAGGAGAGGTGTAATGATGAGATTGCTTTCATACATAAGCCTTGCAGTTGTTCATTGGAGGAGAGATGTGATACCTTGTTGGAGGATGATGTTGAGACAAAATTCTAGAGTTGCACTTGACGAGAATGTTATACAGTATCGAGCTAGGGATCATGGGTTTTGGGAGACCTTGGGAGGCATCCTACCCCCATTAGTGAGACTTGTTCGAAGCTATTGATTCAGATCTCATGATCCATGTTGTCCTTCTAGTAGACAACTCTATGCTTCTGGATAGCAATAGCAAGCTCCTTCCTTGAGACAATAAGACATTTAGTAGACCATATCTTCTTCTAGTACCTCTAGACGGTCTTCTATCGAGAATTTCTTCTCTTCGGCCTTGGATGCTATGAGAAATGTTTAGCAAGAACTTCTTGCACAAGGTTTAGTGTGAACATGCAAAAAGTGGTTTGAGACATTTTATTAGTGACAACTTAGGAACAATGGGAACTAATTCTATCTTGTAATTTCACTTTAAAAATAAAAGAAAAGTGAAAGTCTAATGTTTTGAAGTAAACTAGTCTTAGGAATCTAAATAAAATGTTATAGAAGTTCTAAAACCTTAGTGACTTACATTAGGATTTAATCTTAGTCGTATATCTCAAGATTGAGATAGGTGGCAGCTAGGATTGAGGAGATTAGTTGCTAGGATTGAGGATATTAGTTATCTTCTCTTAAAACATAAATAAGACAAGATAGGAGAGGTCAATCTCACACATGAGAAGACAACAAGAGAGTTGGAAGAGGGTAGAGTGCATTCAAGGACAAGAAGAGTAGTAGATTGTTGAAGTGACTAGCAAGTGCAGCATGCAATACAGGTCGTACTATCACTATAACAATCCTTTCTTCATGCACAGGTCGTACACCCTTAGATTTGGTTGTATACCCTCAAATTTGGTCGTACACTACTGTTTGAGGTGATTTTATTGACTGTACAACTGCTAGCTCAAAGCCGACTGCAGAGGTCACCTTGTTAGCTTTGATCAAAGGAATCAAAAGTTGATTATAAGGATAAATCCTTGTGTATGCGTTTTATTTCTTTCGCTGTTGTGTGATTGATTCAATGTTCAGAAATTTAATTTTTTATTAAATACATTTTGTTTTGAGTTATTTAGCATGAGAACATTAGGACAACAGTCACCAAGGTTGAATTTTTTTACATGTTATAAGGGCTTAGGTTGAAATTTTTTACATGTTATAAGGGCATTTTATTGAGATTCTTTGATTGAAATTCTCAAGGGTTTATAATGGTAAATCAACTGTCAGAAAGGACCACCAGTTAGAAGGTCTCAATATTCCTTTTAAGGAATTTTTTTAGATTTGGGAGTAAATTGGATCTCAAAGATGGCGTTAGCCAACTTCAGATTCAAGGATATACTGGATGGTGCCTCAAATTTCTTGTCATAGAAAGTGACGTTTATGCTCTTATTGGAAGAGAATGATCTCTAGGATATTCTCAAGGATGTTGTGCCTTCGCCTATAGATCCGTAGTAGTTGGTAGCTCACAAGAAGAAGGAAGTGAAGGCCAAGTAGATGATCATGGATGCCATAAAGGATCATATAATCCCTCATAAATCAAAGAAGAAAACTGCAAAGGAGATGTTCGATGCCTTGATTGGTCTCTACCAAAGTGAGAACATTGGCTGAAATATGATATTGCAAAACAAACTCAGATCCATAGAGATGACCAAATTTGATTAAGTCATTGGTTACCTTATGAATGTCACACAAATTTGTGATCAATTTGCAATAGTTGGGGAGAATATTGCAGACGCAGAGTCAATGAACATGGCGTTGAATGGATTCTCATCCTCATGGGAACCATTTTTCAAAGGTATTTGTGCTCGTGAGAACCTCCCTAACTTTGAAAGGTTGTGATGTGACTGTTTTCAGGAGGAGACTCATATGGAGTCAAAGGCCAACAAGAAAGGTGGGGATGAGAATCTAGCCCTATTTGGTCAAACAAATAAGGCCAGAGGTAAAGGACCCACCAAGGGTAAGGGAAAGAGTGAGGAGTCAACCTCTTAGTCATGAAAGAAGGACTTGGGTAAAATCAAGTGTTTCATTTCTCACATGCATGGTCATTATGCATCACAATGTCTAGATAAGAAGAAGGGTAAAGGAAGCAACATCACAAGCAAGTATAAACCTTTGCAGAAACTCAGGTGAACAAGTTTGTTGCTGAGTTCGAGAAAGATTTCTCCATGGTATCTTGCATTTCTACCAACATGGTTCCTAGGAATGCATGGTATGTGGATAGTCGGGCATCTCTTCATATGACATTAGCTCGACATTTATTTTCTACTCTAACAAAGCAGGACTCAGTAGTATAGTTTGAGCTTGGTGATGATGCCTAGTACCCAATAGCAGGAGTTGGGCCTATTCCTTTCTAGCTTGAGTCGAATAACTCTTTAGATTTTGATGATGTTTTGTTTATTGCAGGTCTAAGGAAGAACTTGCTTTTAGTTTTAGTTAAGGAGGATAATGGGTATGCTATGGAGTTTAAGAACTAGCAAGTCCTCATTAGGCCGAAGGAATCTAGCCTAGATAGAGCTTAGGTAATAGGGGTTAGAGAAGGTAATCTTTATAGGTTGTAGGGTGAACCTGTTCGAGCCATAGTTCATAACAGTGATAGCTTGTGCAAGTTGTGGCACACGAGGATGGGGCACTTGCATCATAGGGTGTTTCCTATTCTAAGGGATATAGTTGCAGGTCTTCCAGAGTTCAATATTGAACAACATGGGTATGCAGAGGGTGCATGCTTGGTAAGCATGCCAAGGCTCCTTTACCAAACAAAGAGCATAGGTCTAAGGAGATTCCAGACCTACCGCATTCAGATGTTTGTGGATTGATGTTAGTAGCATCATTTTCAAGAAGCATGTACTATGTTTCCTTCATTGATGACTTTTCTCACAAAACTTGGATCTATTTCCTAAAGACCAAGGATGAGGTCTTTAACAGGTTTTAGGAGTTCAAAGCTCTAGTTGAAAACCAGAGAGGGAAAAAGATCAAAGTCTTGAGAGTTGACAATGGGGGTGAGTACACCTCCAATGAGTTCGAAGTTTTCTCCAAGGAGGCAGGAAAGAAGAGGGAGCTCATTGTTTCGTAAAACCCATAACAAAATAAGGTTGCAGCAATAGAATTGATTCATTATCAGAGCTGTTAAGGCCATGACTCATGACTAGGACTTATCGATGTTTCTTTGGGCAAAGGCACGCAACACAATAGTCTACATCCAGAGTCGACGTTCTCATAAGATCTTGGAGGACAAGACTCTAGAGGAGGCATTCATTGGTGTAAAGCCCAAGGTGAGTCATTTCGACACCTTTGGTTGTGCAATTTATATCCATGTGCCATTAGCAAACATGACTATGTTGGACCCCTCCAACATGAATGGTTTATTTGTTGGTTACAACGAGACTTCAAAGGTCTGTAAGGTCTATATTCCAGAACAAAAGAAGTCAATAGTGAGTAGGGATGTAAAGTTTGAGGAAGACATTGCATCCAGGAAGTCCCATGAGCCTATTCTAGTGAAAGAGGATGAGGATTTGGAAGCTTCGAAGGTCAAGCTCGGGTCACCAATGACTTCTAGAGCAGTACAATAGCCTTCAAGTTGAGAGGAGAAGACAAGAACCCTTTCCATTTCTGTTAGGAGGCCTTGTTGGTTCACTCAGAAAATGATGGCTTAGATGAAAACATATGGAAAAAAGGTAGTTTAAAAATAACTTTGATATAGTGTTCGAAAAAACCAGGTATATCCATACAAGTGGAACACGTTAAGACAAACATTTATAGATCAAAGATAACTACACTAGTGTTTTACATGGTTAAAACCCTAAAAGAGGGAAACAATCCATGGTCTGAATGAACATGGCCACTTGAGACAATATATTAATGCAAAAAAGGGAATAGATTACATGGATATCTCTCAATATCAATCAACAACAAATGACCCTTTGTGCTCTTGAAGTAGAGATCATGGACCAAGTGTTAAGGCATGGATCGAGTGTTGTTAAGATCGAGGAGATGCTTGAACCATCAGATCACTCATGTGTAGGACATGATTATGACAATAGGATTAGCAAAGTACAAAAGCACACTAGGGAAACTTACATAGACCATAGACCAAGTTGACCTTAACTAACTCCTAGTGTCTAAATATCCTAACACAATCGTATAATAATGACCTATCGCTCCTATTTGTATGTCCTAGTTGTAGATGCCCTTGGTTACTGTTACACCCTCTCACCTAGGGGTAGCTAGAGGAGATCATGTCTCAAGGCCCACAATGAATACAATGGTCTCGATGATGATGATGATGAACATTCTCCATAGCCAGCAACCCCTTAAATGCCTCATTCCTCATCAACATAGCTCATCACATCTGATCAACATGCTTCATTGGAAGATGGAGGTCCAACACACTATGAAGTACATTAGTCCTTGTTTCCTATAAAGTGTCATATTTAATGCATTTGACATGTGAGTGAGGATCATGGGTTGAAGTTGGATAATGAATCATACGTTTGGAAGTTATGCTCTTTGCCTTGTTTCACTTTGGTGGCCATCTTTAGTATCCTAGTCTTGTGTTGTCACTCTTGGGAAACATGGGTACTACTGAGAGGCTTTGATAAGGGTAACATACTATTCCCCCCCATACTTAGCACTTTCCATCTTGGGGCCTTCTGCAGTGTAATAAGCTTCGGTATGGTTGTTACATGTACACCAAAAAGGTCCTGTTAGCACACTTTTTCACCCTCCAATTGAGCTGATATATTTGAAAAAATAGCAAAGAAAAGGGTACTATTTAAAGGAGAAAAGGGCTAGACCCCTCTCCGTTTGGGTTGGTGCTTGCCAGCCTTATAGGGGAGTCCTTGGGTACTTTGCTGTTGTCTTAAGGTCTGATTTTCTACAAATTATGACAAAAAACAACAACTGAAATGTCTTGGACAATGTGTTAAAACTGCCCAAGATGTTGGGGGACAGATAGTTTTTGTTGCTTGGAGGGATCCTGTAGGGTTAACACAAGAGAGATAGAAGAAAATAGAAGAGAAATCACTCAAAAGATAGCTTAATATCACAATAAATGGCATGAACTACTAATCTAATTGCAAGATTAAAACAAGATACCAACAAGAAGGAAAGTTCTAAGACAAACACAATGCTTCTTTATTATAGGCTTGCCAAAGGGTTGATTGCGCCACAATCAACAAGTCCACAACCTATACAATGATTATCCTTGCTCAAAGAGAGAGTAGCTAGACTAGAGAATGAGAGAGAGAAGAGAGAAGAACAATAGTATGTTGCTGCTGCAAAAATTCGACCAATAACCAATGAAGAGCATCCAACATATAGAACCATGGGCACAAATCCCAGGGAAGAGTGATTATAGCACATAGGAGGTAGAATAGGGAGAGTACGAATAGGGTATGTGTGCATGAGAGAGTGAGGAAAGCATGCGCACGTGTAAGTAAAGATAAGTGGGAGAAGCAAAGGTGCATGCGCATGAGAAGAAGTGGAGTAAACTCCATGTGTGAGAGCAAGAGGGAGTGACAAGGCGTGGTGAAAGAGTGAATGCGCACTAGTTAACTTGAAGAATGTACATGGGTATGTAAGAAAGTAGTGCGAGGGAAATAGAAACTAGCGGGTGAGGAAATAGAGGTTAGGGAGATGACACAAGCACATGCCAAAGGGAGGATGTATTAATGAGTGAAAGGGAGACATCAACGTGCATAACATAAGGAATTGCACCCTAACATTTAGAGAAGGCGCACTAAGGAATGGGAAAGAAGGAAAATAGAATCCCACGTGTGAATATGAGACTCCAAAGAGGCGCACATGTAGAGTAGAATACTTTGGAATAGGATTTAGAAGGATACTGTTGATTTCTTTTTGTTTTTCCAACAGTTAAAGTATTATATTCTTTTATTATTTTTTAATATGCAAAAGGATTACAACTGAAAGATAGATATCCACAAAACAATAAGATATATCCTCAAGGAAACCCTCAAGGGAGAGAAAACCTTACAAACTTTCCTCAGTATAGATTCCTCCAACATGTACAATGTCATACAACGCTCTTTCACGAAATCAAGACCAAAGAGACCCAGACACGAACCAAGAATAGCCTCCTAGATAAGTGCATACTACTCTCTTGTACTTATATTCAATGAGTGATCAAAATGACTTGATATAACCTCTATTTATACTCTAAAAGACCTAAAAGACATAACTTATCAATAAACCCTTTCACAATTACACTTAGGAATAATCAATACAATTACATTTAGGAATAACTTCCGAAATTACATAAAATCTCAACACTCCCTCTTAATGAGGAAGGTATTCTATTCGGCACAGACTCTAACACTGTCGCCATCCACACGAGCTCATGACCATTGACTGTCAGACACATGAATTTATACATCACAGGAAATCCATAGTGACTTCACAACATGCATCCAGGGCCGATGGGTAGCTCTCCAATAGCTACAACATGTCATCATGAGACTATCCAGTGTCTCGCAGAAAGCTTAGATATCTTATGCATGACATCCAGTACCATGCGATAACATTTGTACCTCGTCTCTTCAGCATGCATCTAGGGCTGATGGATAGCTCTCCAATATCTACAACATGTCATCATGACATCCACTACCCTGCGATAACATTTGAAGCCATCACTCCCTCTAAAGAGGGACTACATCGAGCTTGTCCCTGAAGTACTCGAACTTCGTCCTTGACAATGGCTTTGTTAGCACATTCGCAACCTGCTCATCAGTAGCCACATATTGAAGCCTCACTGCTCCTTCTGCACTATATCCCCGATATACTAATACCGATTTCGATATGCTTCGACCTATCATGAAACACTGAGTTCTCTGACAAATTTATACAACTCTGATTGTCGCATAAGATACAGGTCGCCTCCATCGCAATATCGAATAATCCAGTTAGCAATTTCCGAAGCCACACTACTTTGCGACTTGCTGCACATGCTGCCATATACTCTGCCTCAGCTGTACTAAGTGCTACACATGACTGCTTCTTACTGATCCATGAAATCATACTGGATCGCAAAGTAAAGCAACATCGTAATGTACTTTTCCGGTTTGCAACACTATCGACCCAATCTGAATCCGAATATCCAAGTAGACTGATCTCACTGTCTGCAACATACTTGAGCCCATAATCCACTGTACCTTTAAGGTACCTTATCACATGTTTTACTGCAATTAGGTGAACATGTTTGGGGTCAACCATGTACCGACTCAGGGTGTTCACAGCAAAACATATATCTGGTCGTGTATTTGTCAAATACATGAATGATCCAATCATCTTCCTGTATAATGTAGCATCCACAACCTTTGAAGTCCTATCATCCAACAACTTCATATTTGATGCCATTGGTGTAGCCATCAGTCTATAGTCCAACATCTCGAAACTCTTCAGGATCTCCACAACATATTTTCTCTGATTTAGGAAGATCTCATTCTTCCTCTGCCATACCTCTAGACCCAAAAAGTAGTGCATCAAACCTAGGTCTTTCATTTCAAACTTTGCGACGAGTTTTCTCTTACACTAAATGATGAGCTTCTACACTCCTGTCAAGAACAAGTCATCCACATATAGTAGTAATATCACTGGTCCATCATCCTCAACCTTGAAGTAAAGGTTAGGATCTACACTGCTCTTGGTAAATCCCAAGCTCATCAGAAAACCATCAATCCGATCATACCATGCTCTCGGTTCTTGCTTCAATCCATATAATGCCTTCTTTAATCTGCACACATGTGTTTCCTTGTCAGGTGTCTCGAATCCTTGTGGTTGTTCCACGTAAACCTCTTCCTCTATTACCCCATTCAAAAGTGCCGTCTTCACGTCCATTTGATGAACCTTCCATTTCATCACAATAGCTATTGAAAGAACAACCCTTATTGAAGTATATCTTGCCATAGGAGCAAAAGTCTCCTCATAGTCAATTCCTTCCTTCTCAGAAAATCCTCGTGCTACAAATCTAGCCTTGTATTTCTCAATGCTTCCATCTGCAACATGCTTCGTCTTGGATATCCACTTGGAGCTCACAACTGATTTTTCCTTGGGTCTGGGAACTACATCCCAAATGCCATTCTTCACTATTGACTGGTATTCCTCGACCATGGCATCCTTCCATTCTTTCTTTCCTGCAGCTTCTTCATAGCCGGTAGGCTCTACATCAATGATATCACACAATAATGCCACATAGTTGGGATACGGTTTTGGTTTCTTGACTTTCCCAGATGATCCATCCCGGGCACCATATCTCTCTGCATCTTTGATGGCCACTTGTGCCCAAGCTGGTCTTCTCTTTTGTGTAGGCTTCTCCACAAGCCTCCGTGGTTTGGCCATATCCTGGTCCTTAGGAATGGATTCCTCTGCTTCCACTTCTCTTATCTCTGCGGTTCTAGGAACTCCATTCTTTTCATCATGAGATTCCTCTGCATGACCCTGTTTGGACTTGTGAAAAGCTACATCCTCATCGAAGGTTACATCCCTGCTAATCTCAATCTTTCGGTGATTGGGAATGTATACTCTATAGGCCTTTGATGTGTCACTGTACCCAACAAATATACCTTTCTTTCCAGATAGGTCGAACTTTGTTCTCTTCTCCTTGGAGACATGCACATATACAGGACCTGGCTTGTCTCCTGAAAACATTTCCTCTGATGTCTTGTTTTCAAGAATTCGATGGGGACTTCTGTTTTGTATGTATACAACTGTCATCGCAGCTTCTGTCCATAGATACATAAATAAATCTTGATCATGGATCATGGCCTTCACTGCTTCCATAATTGTTCGATTCTTTCTCTCTGCCACTCCATTTTGTTGTGGATTATACGGAGTAGAGAGCTCTCTCTGAATCCCAACTTCTTTGCAGAAATCTAAGAATTCATTTGAGGTGAATTCTCCTCCATTGTCTGATCTCAACGTCTTTATCTTCCTTTTCTGTTAGGTTTTCTACTAGTGCCTTGAATTCCTTGAACTTACCAAATACTTCACCTTTTGACTTCAAGAAGTAAATCCAAGTTTTGCGTGAGTAATCATCAATAAAAGATACATAATATATGTACTCGCCGAGCGATGGAGCTGACATTGGTCTGCATATGTTCGAGTGTACAATATCCAAGACTCCTTTGGCTTTGTTATCATTGCTTGGAAAGGGGTTCTTCACATTCTTGCCTTGTGCACAACCTTTGCACATACCATCTGGATTCACCTGAATCTCTCGTAGTCCTGTTACCATCTTACTCACGATTGGTAAAGCTTTGTAGTGTAGGTGGACAAATCTCCTATGCCATAGCTCATTTGAATTCACAGTGTCGTGAATCAATGCTGAATCTGAGCATCCCTTTAATTTATACAGTCCTCCTTCTTGGACACCAACAACAATTTCATTATCAAACGTCTTTCCTTTTGGCCACATGAGAACTTCTCTATCTACAATTGCAACCCTGAAACCCTTCTCATCCAAAGCTGAAATCGAGAGAAGGTTCTTCTTCAAACCTGGTACATAAAGCACGTCCCTCATCCTCATTGCCTATTAGGAGGCCTCTCCTACTCCTATGATTGGATACTGATAATCATCACCCAACTTCACATTATGAGGTGAGTCTTCATGAATTAAGTTTGATAGAGAGCCTTTATACCTTGTCATTTGCTTAGAAGCACCGCTATCCACCAACCAAGTATCATTTCTAGGGGTGACTGTTCCTGTGAGAGCTGATATTAGGACGTAGTCATCATCACTTGAATCATCTTCTCTTGCAATTTTCTTCGGTGGTTCATCATCTTCAACGACATGAGCATGATGGCTCTTGCCCTTTTCCTTTTCTTTTAGTTTAAGAATAAGGGGACACAATTTTACAACGTGTCCCAATTTTTTGCAACAGAAACACATCACATTTGAATAGTCTCTTTGATTCTTCTTCGACTTTTGAGGTTTCTTTGGGGATGAGGGTTCTTTCTTACTCTTTCCTTTCCTTGTATGAGCAGCTAAAGCTTGATCATCATCCCTCAATTTCCCTTCTCTTGCTACCAGCCTTGCTTCCTCTTGAGTGCAATCTTCCGATAATCTGCTAAACTTGATTAGCTTCCTCCTTGAGCATATTCCTTGAATGAATGAGTTCCATGACCTTGGGAGACCATTCAAAGTGGTCATCACCATTTCTGCTTCGTCAACAATGTCTCCAATAGCTTCAACATGTTCCTTGATCTGGTTCACTCTCGAGAAGTAAGAGTGAATGGACTTTGAATCTTGAAGCTTCACATTCTTCATCTGGGTCTTCAATGCCATCCTTTTATCGATGTTTTTTTCCTTCAAATAGTCGAGTCAATGCATCCATCATCTTCTTCGGGGATTTTAACGGAGAAACATGATGGATCAGATGATCCTTGATTGACTCTACAATAATCCTCTTAGCCATGGCCTGGTTCTTTTTATGCTTTGCCTTGGCCTCATCTTCCTCTGGTTCTTGAACTTCCTCAACAAATCTTTCTAAATCATGTTCTTCCAGGAGGCCTACTCCGTATTTCCATGCTCTGAAGTTTTCCGTTCCTTCTAGCTTCTCGTCAATTTTGGTGTTAATAGTCATCCTCCATGGGAAGATGAAGTTAGTTTGCCAAAACACTTCCAAAAATCTGCTGAAAAATCTTCTTTTTTCAGGCTTGCTCTGATACCATGTTGATTTCTTTTTGTTTTTCCAACAGTTAAAGTATTATATTCTTTTATTATTTTTTAATATGCAAAAGGATCACAACTGAAAGATATATATCCATAGAACAATAAGATATATCCTCAGGGAAACCCGCAAGGGGGAGAAAACACTGCAAACTTTCCTCAGTATAGATTCCTCCAACATGTACAATGTCATACAGTGCTCTTTCACGAAATCAAGACCAAAGAGATCCAGACACGAACCAAGAATAGCCTCCTAGATAAGTGCGTACTACTCTCTTGTACTTATATTCAATGAGTGATCAGAATGACTCTATATAACCTCTATTTATACTCTAAAAGACCTAAAGGACATGACTTATCAATAAACCCTTTCAAAATTACACTTAGGAATAACCAATATAATTACATTTAGGAATAACTTCCGAAATTACATAAAATCTCAACAGATACATGGTGCACACAAAGAGGAGTGAGATCTCAAAGGAAAAATGCCCACACATGTGAGTGAAGGAGGAAAAGCTAGGGCGCACTTGGGCAAAGAGAAGGGAGATAATGATCATTAAACAACGCGTTTGAGAGTTTAAGGATGGTTAGGATGCATGGAGGATAAAATTAACAACCCAATGCATGTCTAAACTCCTTATTTGGCCAAATAAATCTTGAGTTAATCAATGAGGAAATTTGCCCTATTATTTAGGGATTTTCCTACTTTTTAGGAAATTAACGTTTAAAAGAAAATTAAGGGGAACTTTGAAAAACTGATGCATGGAAAGTGAAATTATGGCAAGTGAGGAAAAGTTAGTGAGAAAAGTTAGCCTCAATTGGCTAAAGCATCTCCATGGAAGTGCAACCTCTTCCCTTTAATTAATTTTAACTTCAATGCTTTAGCCTTTAAAAGTGCGCCCCCTTTAATTAATGCCATGTAGATGCCACATCATATTGAAACTCTGCCAAATGTTGTAATCTGTCCTTGCCACTTGTCACATCTGGAGCCCATCACCCCTGCTATAAATAAAATTTGCTAAAAATAGGGTTCGACTCCTAAATTTTAGAAAACTGTCAAAAACATCCAAGATGACTAGAACACTGCCATGTGTCAATTGTAAAAAACATCCAAGATGACTAGAACACCGCCATGTGTCAACTGTCTAAAAATAGACATTGCTAAAAATAGAATGTGCTTGCATGTCATTGGTATCGTACTCATCAGATTCGATTTTTTGAGAGGAATCTGTTATCACATATTCTTGCAGGGGAGTGTTTTCCCTTAAGAGTTGGCTGTTGGATGACCAAATGCAAGAAATGGATTTAAAAAACCCACAAGGGTTTTTTATCCAAATTCGGGGCGCGATTGTGCGAAGGCGCAAAGGCGCCTGCGTTCGTAACAAAGTGAAACCGTCGTGGTTTCAAAATCATCGGGTGAGCTTAGCAGTCTGCCAGCAGCGCACAATAGCCCCTGGGCATGGGATCCCGAGAAGAAGCAGTAAATGAAAGAGGAGTGGTGGTTGAGGTTTCAACTCACTCCATAAATGAAAAGCATGGAGGTTCTGGTTGTAGAGACAGAGTTGTCAGCCAGAGCCCCCCCTCGATGGTCTTTTTTCTGCAAGGCCCATGCTGAGTTAAGGTGGCGTCTGACAAAGGAATTCCTGCACAGTCTGACTGAGAAGACGCCGCGCCATGGATGTTTGAGGAGGCCTCTGTTGGGCGGATTTTTGAGTATATGTATGGAGTTCTGTTATTTTTGTAAAGGTCTTTGGTTGAGCAGAGCTCCCAACTTGTAATTTTGTTCTGTCAGAGCCGTTCTCTGGTTATGTAATCAACTTGAGACTTTCATGTTAATAGAAGTCAGCTTCCTTTCTCTTTCATTTTGTTTGTAAAGCTGTTTAAAACACTCGGGCATGGATGATTCAGTCGAGGATCGTTATACTGTTGTAATGGAGGTTTAATTATAGCGGTATCGTGGTCAGTTTTATTCATTTCCCTGTATATCTGTTTCCTTCGCACATTGAATGGCTCGGGCATGGAGGATCCAGTCGAGCTGTTGCAGTTGCAGCATGATGGAGGTTTGATCATACTGCAGTTGTAACTGTGTCCCTTGTAGACATGTTTCAGTGTCTGAATTCGAGTTCAAGAATGCTCTTGAGCTTGGGTTTTCTTCTTAGAGCTGTTGGAAGGCCTGATGCCCAGAGCAGTCTCCTTCACCCTTTCTTCTAATTCTTGCCTCTGCTCTTGCTTTAACCCAATCACTGACTTAAGTTAATGTGGCCCTCACTTCCCTGTGCATTTCCTGTCTAGTTCTGTGTTGAACATTTTTCATGTTGTCGAGATTTGGCCATTGACCATCCACTGTTAAACCAACATTCACCCCAACACTGATGGGTACTGGGCTTACCCTCTCCGCAATCAGAGGGTGACTTCTAGTGCTAACATTTCTGGCGCCGTTGTCGGGGAACGAATTGAAGACCTTTCCTTGGGTAGAACGACAACGAGCTTCTGATTCTGAAGGTGCATCAGACATCATAACCTTTGAAGATTGCACTTGCACCTAGCGACTCCACTGTCTCAGCTCCACAGTTTCAGTGTTATTGCTTTTGGCTACATCTGGTAGCCCCAGGGAGAACACTATGATTAGAGCTGGTCTTTGATGGGGAATAGAGACCAGACATGCTCATCCTGCAGATCTTTCACCTGGCGACTCCATGGTTAAAGGATCGATTGGCGACTCCACTAGTTTTAAATGGAAATAATCTTGGCTCGCATGTTTGCTCCCTTTAATTTCTCTGCTGTTCCTGGTTTTCCTAATGTTGTTCCTGCTCCAAATGAATGGGGTGATTATTTGCGCATATTTAGAGAGCGTAAAGAGAACAACCATGCTCAGCACCTCCATGAGTTTCATGAACTCATGCATCAGTGGGAGATACATCATGAGGATGTATTAATGAAGATGTTCATGTTCTCGTTAGTAGGGGATGCTCGTGAATGGTATCATTCTTTATCCCCTGCTAACATTTATTCACTGGGAGGATTTCATGCAGCCTTCACTAGGCACTGTAAACCGTTTTACTCCTCTCAGTGTATTTGTCATAATTGTTGTGAGGAATATGAAGACAATGATCAAGATATGGTTGGTTCTAATAAAGCCTGTGAGGATGAGGACCATGAGGAGGGAGAAAAGGCTCTAAGTTAGCTAATGGAACTGGTAAAATCTCTCTTTGCCGAACTAGAAAGGTTGGAATCTGAAGAAAGCGCAGAGGATTTTCCAGTCCTTGAAGCAGATGTTCTTGGCAACCCTATTGATGATGGTAATATTGAAAATTTCATAACTGTAGAGGCATTAGTTGCTGCTCCCGATGAGCCTGCTGTCTCATATTTAAAGGAAGAAGCCATTGTGGAAGAGGACTGTTCTCTTTTTCTCCACGAGATTTCTAATGATGTGTTTACATTTGGGATTGAAACGAAGGATCAAGAGATCGCCCCTATTTTGCAATATGTGGGAGTTCTGCACTCACCTAGCTTTGATGAGTATTCAGATGAAGATCAACATAGCCCCACATCGCAGTTTGATGGCTTGGGGAGCAGCCAGCCTGTATATGACAACTATGAATCAAATTTTGAGCTGGATATGCAGGATTTCCAAGAACATACATCAGAGCCCTTTCCTCTATTCATTAACGAAAATTATTGTGAGGAAATCAACCATCCCAGGCCTGCAGAAGACGCTGAGCAACAGTTTGAAGAGCAGAGCTTTCCCACGATTTCTGTTTATGATGATTATGAATCAGACCCTTGGGAGAGCCAAGAAGAAGAACCAAAAGAACCGGAGGAGCAACAAAAGGGGCAGTTTATCTCTTGTCCAGAGCCTGTTAGTGAGCAACCATCTCCCGACAGTAGTCAGTGTGCATCAACCTCTCACCCGCCCGCGCTTACTAGAGACATTCAGCAAGGTGTGAGCAGCTGTGTAGTAGAGAAGGCTGCCTGTTACCAATTTTTTGGAGTTTGCCGCTGGTCCTATGAGCCTGTGAAGGAATACATGGAGTTGTATTTCCTTCATGTTTTGAAGCCGCCCAACTTTATCCTAACCTCAACATTAGGAGGAAAGATGAAGAATGTAACCGTTCTGCTGTCACGGTTGCACTATCTGTTATCAATCATCGACAGAGTAAAGGAGCTTCCAGTTAGGAAGTTACTTGAATGGCTATGGTGGAAGTTTGCGTTCACCTAGCACTGTGTAAAAAGTGATTAGTTTAGGACTGTACATAAATAAGCTCCTTGGAGCATGTGTGTTATTTTGTTTTTACTTATCGGCTTTTATTCCTCAGCATGGTGTTTTGAGCTTGACTCCATAGCCCAATAGAAGGCGATTGGAACTGCAAAAGGAGATCTTAGAGCCTTACAGGGAGGACTCTATCCCCCATGGAGCCTAATGTTATCACATATTCTTGCAGGGGGGTGTTTTCCCTTAAGAGTTTGTCGTTGGATGACCAAATGCAAGAAATGGGTTTTAAAAACCCACAAGGGTTTTTTATCCAAAGTCGAGGCGCGATTGTGCGAAGGCGCGCACATGCCTGGTTGATGAAAATCCATCAAGCACAGGCTTAGTCTTGGTCGTCGGATCCATCAGACAAATTAGATCGGTGGTTCACGGATATTCGGGATTCGAAAGATGCTCGAAGTTTAGTGCCAGGGCAAAGGTCCGAGATCAGGGGACGAGCAAAGTCTTAATCTGGACCGTTGGATTAGCTTTTCGCAATTTTGCGAGTCGGGAAAGTAAGAGGGCAGAGTCATGAGGACTCGTGAAATGATCTGGGCCGTCCATTCTAGAAGGACACATGTCGCAGGATCCGAACCGCGGAGAAAGTCTCTTTGGGAATTTTGAAGTGAGTAAGGCGCGAAGCCCCGAGTCTCAAAATCGCGAAATGATTTGGGTCGTCCAAACTAGAAGAGCACGTGGTAGCAGATTCACGAAATCGCGAGTCGGAGGTTTCAGCATGGAGCAAGGCGCAAGTTCTCGAAACGTGAAATCGCGATGCGCCCAGGAGCTGGGCCGAGGGTCACAGCTCGAGGTCATGTGGAAAGCGGGTCCAGGAGGAAAGGTTGGCACCCATCGCGAGGATCCTCTGCCGTCGGATGCATAGCAGATCCGACCGTTGATCTGAGCGAGGCGATTTCGCTAAATCGAGAGTCGAGATTTCTGTTGTCAAGTGATATGAGGACTCCCAAAACACAAAATCCCGACGTGCCCTTCGAAGTTTAGCGCTGGGTTATGGCCCGTGGTCACATGCAGGTAAAGGTGCAAATTTCACAAGGTCTGTGCCAAAGAGCAAAGGCGCTCGCGTTCGTAACAAAGTGAAACCGTCGTGGTTTCAAAATCATCGGGTGAGCTTAGCAGTCTGCCAGCAGCGCACAACAGCCCCTGGGCATTTAGCCTTGTTGCGATCCCGAGAAGAAGCAGTAAATGAAAGAGGATTGGTGGTTGAGGTTTCAACTCACTCCATAAATGAAAAGCATGGAGGTTCTGGTTGCAGAGACAAAGTTGTCAGCTAGAGCCCCCCCTCCATGGTCTTTTTCCTACAAGGCCCATGCTGAGTTAAGGTGGCGTCTGACAAAGGAATTCCTGCACAGTCTGACTGAGAAAACGCCGCGCCATGGATGTTCGAGCACGCCTATGCTGGGCGGATTTTTGAGTATATGTATGGAGTTTTGTTATTTTTGTAAGGGTCTTTGGTTGAGCAGAGCTCCCAATTTGTAATTTTGTTCTGCCAGAGCCGTTCTCTGGTTATGTAATCGACTTGAGACTTTCATGTTAATAGAAGTCAACTTCCTTTTTCTTTCATTTTGTTTGTAAAGCTGTTTAAAACACTTGGGCATGCATGATCCAGTCGAGGATTGTTATACTGCTATAATGGAGGTTTGATTATAGCGGTATCGTGGTCAGTTTTTTTCATTTCCCTGTATATCTGTTTCCTTCTCACATTGAATGGCTCGGGCATGGAGGATCCAGTCGAGTTGTTGCAGTTGCAACATGATGGAGGTTTGATCATACTGCAGCTGTACCTATGTCCCTTGTAGACATGTTTCGATGTCTGAATTCGAGTGCAAGAATGCTCTTGAGCTTGGGTTTTCTTCTCGGAGTTGCTGGAAGGCCTGATGCCCAGAGCAGTCTCCTTCACCCTTTCTCCTAATTCTTCCCTCTGCTCTCGCTTTAACTCAATTACTGACTGAAGTTAATGTGGCCCTCACTTCCCTGTGCATTTCCTGTCCAGTTTTGTGTTGAACATCTTTCATGTTGTTGAGTTTTGGCCATCGACCATCCACAGTTAAACCAACATTCACCCCAACACTGATGGGTACTGGGCTTACCCTCTTCATAATCGAAGGGTGACTTCTAGTGCTAACAGAATCCATATATGTGATCAGAATCGACATGCGATCCCTGGTGCCTCACTTGCTAAAAATAGACATATCATGCATGTCCTCTGGAAAAAGTCCAAAAGACTCAGAATGTCTCAGGGATGAATACTGCACACTTAGAATCTCAATTTGAGGCTTGAAGCTCAACCTGCTAAAAATAGAAAGTTCTTGCATGTCACTCGAAAAAATGCCATCAGGCTCAGAATCATGTAAGGATCAACCTTGTATGCTCATAACTGTCAACTGAGTCTCTCAATCACTCTCTCCTAAAAAGGAGGGACATTTGCTGTATGTAAACATCTCTCTCAAATGCATAAGAAACCAAGCTAGCTCTAACTCTAAAACAAAAACAACCATATACCATTATGTACCTATCTTCTATGGGAACCATCCTCCAACAACCATAAGTTCTAAACTCTGGGGAAATCTCTGAATTCCAACCAAAGTAATGCAGGTTGTCTCTTAACCCTCAAGATTTTCAAGGGTGAAAATCTAGGGGCTAACAAGTCCGTGGTTTATCCTCCTATGAGAAGAAGGGATAGAATGTCGAGATTGATGCAATTGCTACAAAAAATAAATAAAAGAAAGAATGTTATAAAAGAAAGAAAGAAATGTGGGATAATGACTGGCCAACTTTAAAAGCCAAAGGCCAACTTGAGCTCTACCCCCTTGCTATGAGGCGATCACCCTTAGTCCTAATGCACTAAATGCATATCAAAATGAAAGGACTCAATCCCAACAAGAAAGAATAAAGTGCTTGAAACTTGAAAAGGGGACTTGCAATGCATAAAATGAAATATCAAAAGGCAAGAAAGGGGTTTGGAATACACACATCGTCGAGGAAAGGGTATCTCAAGAAACAAGTGCTCCCTCTACAAAGGTGCTCATGGAAATGGACCAAGCACGATATCTTGTGCCATACACTTGATGGATCTTCTCGGGAACTATTTCTCTCCTTGGGTATTGGCACACCTAATAGAGTCTTTTGATGGTCCTTCCATACCTAAACTTGCCAAATTGCATAAAGTCTTGAGCTAATGTGAAGTTTGAAGATGATATCTAATGTGAATAACTCCTGTGGCTTATATATTAAGTGATGACTTACTTTGTATGACTCTAAGGGCCCTTGTACCTTGTGATTATTGGTCTTGCTTGATTCTATGGCTTTGAATGAATTGGTTGCACTTGACATGGTCCATTGGAGGAAGTCCCTATGATTTCACCTAGGGCGTTGTGCATTTTATACAGGACATAGCATGTGTGATGTAGAGTGTTGGGTTATATGGTGACTTGACATATTCAGACATATCCTCTTACACTTCCTGGACCATGGACCATGGACCATGGATGATGGACATATGGGCTCTCATTTTGAAGATATGGTCATATTGGTTGATAGATGGGAAAGAGCCCACATCTTGGACAATGCACTTCAAAGCTTGTTAGGCATTGAATGGAGGACATTGAATTTGGACATGATTGGACATCCCTCAGAGAAGTGATATACCTTCATTCCACCTTGTATGCAGACCTTTTCACCTTGGACATTGAGCATATGGATGATGACGTCATGTGCTATGATGCTTTCATGATGATTGGGGGCTTGCTTGTCATTGGGGCACTATTTTGATGATGAGACACGACCTTTTGATGAGGAGGTGTCACCTTTCATGATGTTGTACACCTTTTGATGATGAGACACGACTGTTGCACCCTTATAGAGCATGACATCATCCTTGTTGGGGATTCTTACACCCACACGTGTGATCTTGGAAGAGACGTTTTGGTGTATTAGCCTGTTTTGTTATTGTTTGAGGCTATTTGAGGGGTCAACCTTGACCTATCTCACTTGTATGATGGACATTTAAAATTTTAGGGGCTTTTGAGGGTTTATAGTGCTAGGGTTGCTTCATATTTAAAGGCAAGTGCTAACACATTTGTAAATCATAACTCAACACTTGTGAGAAACACTTCTATTTGATCTCTTCTCTTATTTTCTACTATGGAGTACCCGTGCGCATCTTTGAGAGGATGATCTTGTGGGTGCTTTCTCTTTTTTGGGTGGATGATCTTTGAGCTAGGGTTTCTTCAAGCATATCGACTTGGTTTAGTAAGTGTTCTTCTTCAAGTTTAAGTGCTTGTTCATGGAATATCATGGTGGATGCTCTATTAAATGGTTAATTGTTGCATGTTACCTTGTATGCTAGGCTCATTTTGCTAGAAACCCTAGGAGGGATTAATATTGTTTATCCCACCCTATTTCATCTTAATTTGTTAAATCATTTAAGACCTAGTCTAGGGGTTAAGACTATTTATCCTCTTAGGCTTTGTCTTAGTTAGTTCAAGACCTAGGGTCTATGAGTGGATAAACCTTAGGGTTTGACCTCGTTCACTTAGATTTTCAAGCTAGACATCCTAGAAGGAGGTGACAACACTATGGTTTATGAGGGTATAAACTCTAGGGTTAGTCTTTGTGAGGTTTAATCCTATTAGGCCTATGAGGGTATAGTCCTAGGGTTTCAAACCTTCAGGTCTTCTTGGCTATCTAACTTCCAATTTAAGGTGTTGCTTGACTTCATTTTCCCAAGGAAAGAAAACAACACTAGTCTTTGACTTGCAAGTGAGATAAAACTTTAATTTTCACCATCTTCTCAAAACGTAATTTAGATTCTTCATTACATTTTCATGCTCATTCAAACTCAACGCTTTGCATTCTAAGCCTTTTACTTTCTGTTGTTATAAATGTTTGCTACAACCATTAGGGCTTGAGCATATTGCTAATAACTAACATAGTCTCATGCTCTTAACTTCATGTAATTGTTGGTGCCAAGGTGCCAGGCTTGTGGGAAATTTTTTTGGCACCAGTTTATCCTTTCGTTTCATCAAAATCGGCCTAGAAATGAGGCTAGGGCTTCATGTCAAGGTGATGGGCTTTGTGGGCTTGTGATGGGGTTCCACACCCACAAGAGGAGAATAAAATATTCTAATTAATTGTTGAGTGTAGGAAGGGCTCTTAAACTTGCTCATTGGACTCCTATATAAAGGAGAGATGTCATTGTGACAATTTATCATTGTGCAAGATGGAGAGAGCATAAGTGAGGTGCACTTGTGCTAAGAGCTTAGAAATTTCAGCAAGAGAAATTTTGCAATTGTGACAAATTTGACCTAGGGTTTGGAGGTGATTCTCTGTTTCGGTCTCAAGCCATGGAAGACATCTTTTTCTAGCCTAGGAAGCACACGTATGAGGTCACATGTGTGAGAGAGGAGGAGCAATAGGCAGAAGAAGGGTTAGTGAGCTCACACGTGGGAGAGAGGAGCCGCACGTGTGAGAGACAACCTGCACATGTGAGCTGCAAGCTGTATAGACAGGTTGTACAGTTCGTACAACCATGTGTGAGCAGGTCGAGGACAAAAAACACAACCTGCCAGTGTGGAAGGGATAGCCAGGTCCACACTTGCGCACTGACATGCTGTACAATAGGTTCGTACGATTGACATCAGCCTTTGAACAAGTGGTAGCAACTGAGGAGATTTGCAGGTAGACTTACTGAGTAATTTGGTTGAGTTTTATCTTGCTGATTTTCCGTTGGGAGGACAAGGTTGTCCTTAGGATTTTGTTGGACAAGGTTGCCCTAGTTTTTGGGTCAAAGTGTGTTGACTAGGAGGGCTGGTTTTGCTCTCAGATTTTGTGAATTTAATAAAGATTACAGAACATAAATTTATGTCTCAGTTGTGTTGGTGATTCATCTCTGATCTTTTGTGTTTTTGCTGCATATTATTTTCAGTCATAATTTTCAGCATGAAATTGTTCAGTGATAACAGCTAGGGTGCTACTGATAGGTAGCAATCTTCAGATCTGAAAATTGGTCACATAAAATGCATGTGGAAATTGACATGGGATCAAAGCTTGGGATCTGAAGAGAAGGGAATCATCTTGAGACATATTGCTGGCTGCAACACTGGAAGAGTGTTGTACTTGTTCCGGGCATGGAAGGCAAGGGTTCTTCTTTTGTTGGAAGAAAATGACCTCAAAGAGTGTGATTGCTGTCCCTACCGGTTCACAGGAGTTGACAACTAACAGGAAGAAGGAAGTGAAGGCAAAGTGGGCATTACTAGAGTCCGTGAAGGACCACTTGATTCCTCACATTGTCGAGAAAGCCACTGTCAAGGATATGTATGATGCTTTAGTGGGTCTTTACCAAAACAAAAATATTGACAGGATGCTACATTTGAAGCACCAACTTCAGATTGTCAGGGTGACCAGTGAGGACACAATTGTTAGTTATCTCATGAAGATTACGCAGATCCGAGATCAACTCACAACGATTGGTGAGACGTGCATGATGTTGAATTGGTGAATGTGGCTTTGAGAGGCCTTCCTAGGTCTTGAAAGCCATTTGTGCAGGGGATCTGTGCATGAGACGAGTTGCTAGTCTTTGACAAACTATAGACAGATTGCATCCAGGAGGAGACCTGGTTGGTATCTAGGGAGGATATAGATGGTATGGGAAAAAGTAACAGCGACGAGAACCAGGCCCTTGTAGCCTGCAGTACGAAGGGCACAAGGGGTTCTCCAGACAGTGGAGGTCCATCAGGGAGAATGACTTCTCCCGAGAGAGAAGTTTCTCCAGAGTCGAGACAAAAGAAGGATCGTAGTAAGATCAAATGTTTTGAGTGTCATGATTATGGTCACTATACTTCACAGTGTTCACACTAGAGGGGAAGGGGAAGAAGGCAACATGCATCAACAACAATGGTTGATGAGGTTGCAGACAAGTTCCAGAGGGAGATCTTGTTGGTCTCTGCCCTTTCAGGTATTGTTTCCAGCAAGGAGAGATGGTTGGTGGATAGCAAAGCATCTTGCCATATGACATGTGCTAGAGAGTTGTTTGATACCTTCATAGAGATTGGCCCAGACTTGTGTGTGGAGATTGGCACAGGAGCCAAGCATGTAGTACGAGGATCTGGTACAATGTCGTTCTAATTGGAGTCAAGAGAGGTGTTGAAGGTGTTATGGGTGCTAGAACTCAAGAGGAGTGTCCTCTTAGTCTTAGAGATTGAGAGAAAGGGCTATCATGTATTATCTCGAGATGGACATGTATTGTTTGTGCCTAGAAGATCTAGCTTCAAAATCAACAGTGGTCCTTGGAGTTAGGGAGGGAAACCATTATAGGTTGAGGGGCCAACCTATGCATGCTATGGCTAGCAGGAGTAGAGAGATAGATGAGGAAGAGCAAGTGGCTCCACTAGTGGTGAGGTAGATGGCCCCACCAGTAGTATCGACTTAGAGGAAGTCAGAATCAAGAGGGAGTCAACCCTCGGATCCAGTAGGGAGGAGCAACCTCCCAAGACTATTGAGAGGAGATTAGACTTCAGAAGAGGTTAGGAGGTTTAGGGGGAGCAGATGGCTCCAGAGATTGTACAGACTCAGAGGGAGCATGCGGACTCAGAGTGAGCTTGATCTCAAAGAGAGTTAGTTGGCTCAAAGGGAGAGTTGGTCATTTCGAGGGAGTTCCCCCTCAGGTGCAGGTGGGAGAGAAACATCTTCTAGGACTGATAGCCATGTCTCATGGGTTAAGGAGGTCATACATGAGCTTCAAAGGAAAGATGCTTCTAGGGGATGTGAGTCCTTCAGGGAGGATCCATTTGTTTCAACAGGTTTTGCTACAGTGATAGAGGAGGCAGCTAGTCAAGAGGACTGGGGTATGGGATTTGCCTCAGTCACAGAGGGAACAACTGGTGAGGTAGATTGGACAATAGGGCTTGCTTCCGTGACAGAGGGAGTAGCCAGTCAGGAGGATTGGAGTACAGCCGTGTCAAATCCAGTACAAGAGACATAGTTACTTCCAGTGTGGGAGATAGAGGTGCATCTAGTTGATGGTAGATGGGATACCTCCCTTGCTAAGAGGGAGTGTTGATTTTGTAGCTTTGGGAGGTATTCCCACTAGAAGCAAAGGTGCCAGGCTTGTGGGAATCTTTCATTTTGTCAAATTAGGCCTAGAAATGAGGCTAGGGCCTCATGGGCAAGGTGAAGGGCTTTGTGGGTTTGTGATGGGGTTCCACACCCACAAGAGGAGAATAACATATTCTAAGTAATTGTTGAGTTTAGGAAGGGCTCCTAAACTCACTCATTGGACTCCTATATAAAGGAGAGATGTCATTGTGACATTTGATCATTGTGCAAGATGGAGAGAGCATAAGTAAGGTGCACTTGTGTTAGTAGCTTGGAAAATTTAGCAAGGGAATGTAGTTGTGACAAATCTGACCTAGGGTTTCGAGGTGATTTTCTGTTTTGACTCAAGCCAAGGAAGGCATCTTTTTTCAGCCTAGGAAGCACACGTGTGAGGGAGGAAGAGCAACAGACAGAAGAAGGGGCAGTGAACTTGCACGTGTGAGAGAGGAGCTGCACGTGTGAGAGACAACTTGCACGTTTGAGCTGCAAGCTATATGGATAGGTCGTACGACCTCGTGTGAGCAGGCCAAGGATAGAAAAGACAACCCGCGTGTATGGAAGTGACAACCAGGTCCGCACGTGTGAACTGACAGGTCGTATAGTAGGTCCATAATGTTGACGTCAACAGTTGCACAACTGACGTCAACGTTCGTACAGTTGGCAACAATTGAGGAGATTTGCAGGCAGACTTTCCGGGTAATTTTGCTGATTTGTATCTTGCTGATTTTTTGTTGGGAGGACAAGGTTGTCCTTAGGATTTTGTTTGTATTTTGTTGGACAAGGTTGCCCTAGTTTTGGGGTCAAAGTGTGTTGACCAAGAGGGTTGGTTTTGCTCTCAGATTTTCTGAATTTAATAAAGATTACATAACATAAATTTATGTCTCAGTTGTGTTGGTGATTCATCTTTGATCTTTTGTGTTTCCGCTGCATATTATTTTTCAGTCATAATTTTTAGTGTGAAATTGTTTAGTGATAACAACTAGGGTGCTACTATTAGGTCACTAGGTAGCAATTTTCAGATCTGAAAATTTGTCCCATAGAGTGCATGTGAAAATTGACAATAGGATCCCTTGAGGTTGCAAGGGAACCATCCCTTGTGTTGGATCCTAATCCATCACTAAAATGAGGGAAGTATTTTCTTAGGTGAGAGTGGCAATTTCTTCCAATTGTTATGCAAGTTTAGCATCTTGTGAAGGCTTTGCACAAGTGCTAGATTTGGTGATAACAATTACCTACTTGATGCATAAAAAAATGTAGAGACGGGTAAGAAGAATTGCCATAAGTAGGGGGTGGGAGGTATTGAACAACCACTTTGTTGATGATTCTTTTCTCTCTCTTGAACTTTCTCAAGACTTTGTTGATGCATCACTTGAATTCTTGTATGTGTTTTGCTTTTTGGCCAGGGTTGTTGTATGTGACCACAAATCAATTTTTTTACTGATTGGGATAGAGGATAAATTGGAATGGCTTGGTTTTCCTTGGGAGTGTATTAGGGATTTAGATATTGTTAGATATCTTGCAGTCTTGTTTGTAGTTGGTGTATCGCTTGGCTATGTGTGGGAGTGGTGCCTCCAAAAGTTGCACCAAAAATTTAAAGTTTGAAGTACATGTATATTCCATTTGCAGGGAAACTCATAGCTTCCAGTAAAACCTAGTGCTACGTACCATACATTTTGTTGGTTTCCTTGTACTTTCTAGTTTGCTCTCTTGTGAAGACTTCTAAGGGGGTTTTTGTGGGCTATAAGTTTGATGGCGATAGCTCCCCTTTCATTGTTCCTTGAAGTGTTTGTACTTTTCCCAAGTAGGATGGTTGGTTGGGCTTGATTGATATTAGACTACAAGGTGCTATGTTGATAGTGAAATAGATTGCTCAACGTCTTTTTTGGTGATGATTTGTGTAAAGTTTTGGTTAGGCATATAATCCTCCATGAGAGACATAAACGTAGGATTCAAGGGCCATTTCGGATTTGCAGTGTCATGAGTACACTAGATGATTTTAAGATTGGATGTTCACCCTTTCTCAAAAGCATCTAGGAAGCTTGGAAAATAACTATATCATATCTTTCTTGATAGTGGTCTAGGCATGGAAGGGGTATTGATATGGCCAATCATTCAGTAAGGGCTTGGAAGGTTTAGAATTTTGTTGCTTCTCACATCAAGAAATTTCTTCCTTAGAAGTTGGCTAGGAAGGGACTATTTTCTTGGAGGGATTCGTGGGATGACAACTAGGAAGGGACTCTTTTCCTCTTGCACGAGTATGGTTTGTTGTGCTCTTATCGACTTTCAGTCTAGCAACTTCATAATTGCATTCTAGTTGGTAAAACATATAATTTAATAAGTTCACTTTAGATCCCATTGGCTAGATTGGATATGGTTTTATGATTAACCCATTTGGATTTTCATACCTCATAGATTGTATTAGGCTTGTCGGACAAGATATGCCTTTAAAGAAGCCCTCAACAAGAGATGGGGCCTTATAGATGAAGAAGCTAAATGGCTTGATTATCTAGGGGCAATGTGGTCTTTTAGACTCTCCTGTTAATTGAAGGGCTTCTCATGGTTGTTCTTTTATTAGGGACTTCTCTCAAAGGAGAGATTGTCGAGGGTTGGGTTTATTGATGCATTGTGCCTACATTGTGGAAGGACATAAATGATTTGCGACATTGTAATTGTAAGTATTCTCAATAGTGTTAAGATTTTGTATGGGCCACTCAGTAACATATCTTATATAAGAAGATTTTTTGGAAAGCTAGCTAGGTAGGGGATATTGACTTTGTTGCTCCTTCCCCCTTCAATGCAATGTGGCTTTGGATTAGATTCAATACCTTATATGATATTTGAAAGATTAGGTGTGAAGTTATATTTATAAGGTCCAAGTTCTCTATTCTTTTGTTTAGAGAATGCCTTTTTCAATTAGTTGGCTATATAATTTAGATTTAGGCACTCTCATTAGGAGTGATGCCATAAATTGTGATCCTATGCATTAATCTCACCTAAAGGCATTCTTTGTCCTTTA
>ML818128.1:0-17783 GCA_009831015.1 Picea engelmannii
TTATTTTATTGTCCATATGATGTATAATGTTGATGATCACTTGAAGAAAGATTAAGAATTTATTAATAGACTTAAAATTGTTTAAGCACAATAACAACTGATTCACCCCCCCTCTCAGTTGTCTTAGTAATTTCAACACATCTGTCGAGAAGCAAGCTTGGAAAATTGTGGTTGGTGCAATTAGCTATAGGAGAAAAAAAGGAAAATCAATGAGATGGTTAAGGCATGTTCATTGGAGATGAATGGACTGCGCACAAAATATGATTTGAATATTATACCTTTGGGCTCGTATGATTTCCTCATTGGTATGGATTGGTTGGATGAGCATCATCCAGTCCTGGATTGTTACAATAAAGCATTCACTTGCCTGGATGAGCAAGGAAACTTGAGATCAATTCAAGGAATTCCAAGATTTGTAACTATCAGAGAAATTTCAGCATAGCAGTTGAAGAAAATCTACAATAAAGTATATCAAGTATTCACAACGCACATGGAAGAGGCACCTAACTATAAAGTGTGGGGTGTGGAAGATTGTGCAGTACTGAAAGAGTTTGAGAATGTAATTAAAGAGATATTGGGATTGCCTTCGAAAAGAGATATTGACTTCTCTATTAATTTGATACTGGTAGATGCACCTGTATCCAAGACTCCTTACAAGATGAGTACTACAAAAATGAAGGATTTGCATATGCAATTTGAAGAGTTTCTGAATAAGGGGTATATACGCCCAAGTGTGTCGCCTTGGGGTGCATCAGTTTTTTCCGTGAAGAAGAAGGATGGTATGTTGAGACTTTGTATCGGCTTCATCCAGTTGCACAAGGTAACCATGAAGAACAAGTATCATTTTCCAAGAATAGATGACATGTTTGATCAGCTGAGAGGCATGCAGATATTTTCCAGGATATATCTCATATATGGTTATCGTTGGGTGAGAATAAAAAAGGAAGACATCAGTAAGACGACCTTTAGAAAAAGATACGGTCATTACGAGTTTACAGTGGTTCCATTTGGGTTGTCGAATGCACCAGTTGTATTCATGTGTTTAATGAACGGAGTTTTCAGAAGTTACTTGGATAAGTTTGTCATTTTATTTTTGGATGACATTCTTATTTACTCAAATTCCGAGGAAGAGCGCAAGTAGCACTTGAGGATAGTGTTGCAGATGTTGAGGGAGAATCATCTTTATGCAAAGTTGAGCAAGTGTCCATTTTTTCAGAGGAAGATTCATTATTTGGGTCATATCATTTCATAGGAAGGAATAGCTATGGACCCAACGAAGATAAAATCCATTGAGGAATGGCCAACACCAAGAAATGTCACAGAAGTAAGGTCTTTTATGGGACTAGCAGGGTACTACAAAAGGTTTATTGAAGGATTATCAAATATTGTGCATTCAATCTGATCCAGGTGGATATTGGTGGCCACCCACCTTTTCCAAGTCGCTCAAAATAGTTTTCTGGCAATTTTGGCAATTTACTATTTTTAGTAGTTTTTAACTTTCAGGGCCATTTTGAGGGTCTAAATGAAGGTTTTTTGGGAAAAATCTTCTCAATGATAGCCAAAGGCTTTGATTGAGCCCCCAAAATGAATCTCCTCGACGATACCTTTCCAACGGGAAATTGTGTTCCTAAAACGGAGATCGTATGCAAACGTTATGACCCCGGGAAGTTGATGTACTAACTTACCCCAATGGGGCCCACATCACTTTTGGTGCTTCATCTCCTAGGGTTAGGTTTTTGGATGTCTAGGGTTTTTTACATTCATGTTTATTGTAAAAAGGCCTTCAGAGCCTCATTGTAATCATCTTATGGCGAATGAGCGCAGTCGTCACATCTCTTCTCAGAGATAAGCCACCACCATTCCAGCAAGCTTGTTTTCCACTGCATTTTACAGTTTTAGCCTATTTCCTTATTGAATAGAAAACCAGTTTTATTGTATCTTTGTTATTCTGTGTTAAGCATCTTTTAATAATTTGTATTCATTTCGTTATGCTCATAAAATCTAGTTCAGTGGTATCAGAGCGATTTTCTCCTTGTAGTCTTAATGCATGTCCCCAACGAGGTCAGGGTACAAATAATTGGGTCGCGGGCTTGTTTCTCTTGAGGAAAAAATATTTCACAAGCCCAAGCGACCTCTCATGGCAGGAGAAAATAAAGATCACAAGATAGGAGATCCTTTCAAAAAAATTCTCGAGGAAGCCCTCACGCAACAGAGGAACGAGATGATGGATAGTTTCACGCAAATCCTTCGATGGATACCAACAAGTGACGCATCTTCCGTGAGTGGATGAGCCACCACCTTCAAGGTACAAATCAACTTCGATATTCCTATATTTGAAGGTCATATAGACGCAGATGTTCTAGACAAGTGATTTAATCTACTAGAAGGGTATTTTTTTGTCCATAACTTTTCGAATAGAGAAAAGATTACTTTTTCACTCCTCAAAGTCATTCCCCATGTCAAATATTGGTGGGAAACTTTCTGTGAGAAAAAAGGAAACAGAGGAACCCTCATTATTTACAGTTGCGGCCACCTAGGAATCCTTCAGGGATTCTATTAAGGAAAAATACTACCCTGTCTAAAGTTATGACGACTTGTATACCAAATGGACCACACTGCGGCCAGAAAGAGACCACACTGCGGCCAGAAAGAGACCAAGCAGTGCCAGAGTTCACAAATATGTTCCATACCTTGCTCACCAAGCTGGATATCAAATATTCAGAGCGACATCTAGTGCTCAATTATCATGGTTCTTTTCATAGATACATCCGGACCAAAATGGAATTTCTGTACATCTCGTCCTTGGGCGCGACCTACCGATATGTCGTAAAAATCGAGCAGAAGCTCAAACAAAAGACGTGGCAATTTGGGCCTAGGAACCCCTCATAGAAAAATCCAAAAAGGGGTTTCCCCAACCCACAGAAATATGGATAGTATCAGGACAACTAGTCCAAGTTGCGAACAAAGGAGGACACCGCAAATACAAAGAAAGATACCGAGAAGTGGTGTGACTTCCATAAGAGCCCTTGGCATAACATTGTTGATTGTCGCTCAAAGCAGTCTTTGGTGGCCGAAGTGAAATCCTCTAAATCATATGTGGGTTTTGTTGATTTTTCAATAAGCTAGGTTAATCATGTAGTTCATTTCAATTACCTTTTGTCTTAACCATAAATAGGAATGTTACAGCAACCAACATCACAAGAAGAAACACCATGCACAAGAACACAAGAAGTATCTTGGGAAACCCTTCTCAACAAGGGAAGAAAACCCAGCCAAATTCTTTGCTATATTCTTCAAGAGAAATACCTTCACCACCAACAAGACCTAGCACACAAGAGGGTGCTCAAACCCTATAAGACTAGTGCCCAAGAGAGGTGTGCGCCTTTTCCCAAGTAGATGTACTTTCTAAAATTTCCAAAATCACATGGATGATATGATTCCTCAATGGGGAATTTACCTTTACCTATATTAACATGAACCTGTCAACAGAAGTGTATATTGGCACAACAGGGCTGACCTCACTAGATTATAATATAATTAATATTAACCAGATTAATTATCTTTTACATTAATTACCAGTCGCATCAAGGTGGGGCCGACCTGTACCCTTTACATTACAATTAGGGTTACAGGCAGGTCTGACTCTTGTAAAATATAGAAAAGGATCTGATACACCCACTAGTACTCATCTGCTAGGGGCACATCCATAGGGATGTCCATATCTCTGGCTCACTGCATTACACAAAAGAACCAGATCTTCACACGTTCAAATGTGCTCGTCCACAAGCACATCCACTCTATAGATCTTCTTTCCCACTACCTCACACAGGAGAATCATCTGGATTTTTATCGTCAACTCTGTTGCTCAGAGGAGGATAATACATCATCTTCATTTATGTTCACATGATGATGCACCCGACACTTTGGGATTTCACACGTTCACCTTGTGCTCAGCCACAAGAACGTCTAACTCAATAGATCATCTTTCCCACTGGATAATAATATGGAGTTCTTCTCAACTCTCTGAATGGAGGAGGTCATCTCTATGGTCCAACTCTGTCTCAAGCAGGAACCACGTTCCCTTCTTAGGGGCTTTCTCTCAGGTTTGTAAGCTGAGAGAAAGACTAACATAGCTACAATGATCCACATCTCACATGTTTGTAAGCTAGATAATTTCTCACATAGACGAAATCATCAACACTCCCTCTCAGCTAGGGAGGCATTCTTTATCATGCCAAGTCTCACACAAATGTATTTTGAATTTTGTCTTGGCTGGAGTCATCAATACTCCCTCTCAACTAGGGAGGAATTCTTCACCAAGTTAGTTTGGTGAAGATGTCTGCAATATTCTCATGTGTAGGTAGGTACTGCATGTGTACGATTTTTCCTCTGCATCATACCCTTGATATAAGTATATTTCATCTTGTCATGTTTCAATTCATTAGAAAAAATAGAGTTCTCAAGGAGATTTATACATGGCTCTTGGTTATCATCATAGGATCCATATCATGGTCAAGTAAATCTGTCAGAAGCTTATGAAGCCACATTGGTTCGCACACTCACTGCTATATACTCTGTCTCTGGTGCACTCAAGGCCACAGAGTTTTGTTTCCTGCTGCATCAGGAAACCATGGAAAATTTCATGGTAGAACATCAACCGGATGTGCTCTTCCAGTTTACTGTACTTTCTGCTCAATCTGAATTGGCATATCCTGCAAACTCAAGTTCACACTAAAGGCATGTCTCAGGACATATCCAACTGTGCCTTGGATATATCTTAATATATGTTTTGATGTTGTCTAGTGAGTCTGTCTCGGTTGAATCATGAAATGACTAAGAACATTCATTGCATGGCATGAATCAAGTCTGGTGTTAACCAGATGCATCATTGATCCAATCAGCTGTGGATCAGTCTCGTCTGAATCATCATCAATCCATCAAGGTGGATTTTTCATTCTGTCATACTTGAACTTATTTAATATTTTCACTATATATTTTCCTTAACTTGGGAAAATCTCATTGGTCCTCTGTCATACTTCTTGTCTCAAGAAGTAGTGCATCATTCTCATATTCTTCATCTCTAATTCAGAAGTCAAGGATTACTTGTATCCAACAACAAGGATTTATGAATAAGTCATCAAAATCAGGCTCTCGTCACCAACATTGTAATAATATAGGTTTGGATCATCAACACTCTTTATGAAATCCAAAATCATCAAGAATATATCTATCTGATATAGTTTCCAACTCATGGATGGCAGTACGGATGGAAGTGTATCGGGTTTACTGGATCAAGTGTCTCATCATAGACAACTCCCTTTGTTTGTGAGAAACCATTGGCTATAGATCTTGTTTTGTATTTCTTCACACTTCCATCAGTTGCATGTTTGATCTTATAGATCCACTTGGAATTTACCACAGAATTCCCTTCTGGTCCCTGAATAATATCTTATACATCATTCTTTAATATATATGGGTATTCTTCTATTATGGCATCTTTCCATACCTATTCTCTTGTTGCTTCTCTAAGACAAGGAGTCTCAGCATCAATGAAGTGGCTCATGACTGAAGGATAGCTAGAAAATCTCTTTTGCTTTCTCGGGATGTTCCTTGAGAGGCTTGTATGTTTCTCTACCTCTTGCAAAGTGAGTCTAGGTAGGTATTTTATGACCTACTGCAATATTTCTGAACATATCAATTGGGGCAAATGGATTAGCTGTAATAATGTATGTCTCCCTTTGAACTGCTGAAAGGGGGAGAAGGCATTGTCTCACTGTCAATCTCTATCTGAGATTCTCTGGATCTTTGAAAGGTTATCTCTTCTTAAAGGACAAGATCTCTGCTTGTCTCAATCTATCTCTCACCAGAGATGTCGATCTGGAATGTCTTCTAAGATTCATTGTTATCCCATAAATGTGTCCTTTCTCCCTCAAGGGTCTAGCTTGGACTTATTCTCTTTGGGTACATGAAAATACATTGGGTACCCAAATATCCTGAAGTGTTCAATCTCAAGCTTCACTCTGGTGAAGGATTCTTCGGGAGTTATGTTTTTCAAAGTCTAGTGAAGACTCTTGTTCTGAACACATACTATGTCTTTCATGCTTCTGCCCATAGAATCATGGAAGGATTTTGATCATGCATTATTGCATTGGTTTCCTCAATGATGGTTCTATTCTTCCTCTTTCTCAAATATTTTTTACTCCCTCTGAGTCAAATGGCTCCCTCTAAAGGATAAACATATTCTTTTTTTGTTAACCTGCCTCGAACAAGAAAACAAGTGTAACCAAAAAAAGAATATCTCCTAAAGGAGAATAATGAGTACATCTCTAGAATCAGAACAATTTAAAGATTATTGTCCCATATACAACACCTACTTGTAATGTAGAAAAATTTAGAAATATAGGTTAGAGGAATCAAAATTACAACAATCAAACCTGGAGTCTTCACTTCCAGTGTGTCATTCCTCTAAATGCACTAAGATCCCTCTAGATCCATGACTTCAGCAAAAGGTTCCTTCGTCCTGCAATTTCCCTCATGACAATGATAGAAATAATATATACATACAAGTGCATACCTGAGGGTTTTGATATGTTGATGTCTTCATTTCTTTGAGGTCTTTTTTCCCTGGAACTAAGTTTTTCTTGAATCATCAAGATTTTCCTCCCATTATGATTTTGCTCATTTTTTGGATTCTTCACAAACCCTTGTCAACTTCGCTAGTAAACCTAACGACTAGGATAGGCTATCACTTTTAGGTTTAGTTGGACTTATGACTACCAAAAATAATCCTTTGAAATATAGGAGAACACTGGTGAGCTAAAGAGCTCCTTCAAGGAATTGCAGAAACCCTATTTCTGAAATTTCTACAGAAATTAGTGAAACCCTAGAAACCCTAGGGCCAAAAAGTCAAAATGCTCGGAAATGGAATCTGAAGATTTTTGGAGGTGCGTTGAAGGAGGCCATACACTCCTATGGTAATTTTATCCCCAACGTCCAAGTTCCAATTGCTAAAACACTCAAAAGAAGAGGGTCGTACAGATTTTTTGGAAACCCTAGGAGGGTCATACGGTTCTGCAGAAGAGGAGGGATGACTTGTAAAAGCTTGTAGCTTGTGCAATGGGTTCTTCAAGACCTATGCTCTGCTACCATGTTGATTTTTCAATAAGCTAGGTTAATCGTGTAGTACATTTCAATTAGCATTTTTCTTAACCATAAACAAGAATGTTGCAGCAACAAAGATCACAAGAAGAAACACCATGCACAAGAACACAAGAAGTATCCTGGGAAACACTTCTCAACAAGGGAAGAAAACCCAGCCAAATCCTTTGCTATATTCTTCAAGATAAACACCTTCACCACCAATAAGACCTAGCACACAAGAGGGTGCTCAAACCCTAGAAGACTAGCGCCCAAGAGAGGTGCACACCTTTCCCAAGTAGATGTACTTGCTGAAATTTCCAAATTCACATGGATGATATGATTCCTCAATGGGGAATTTACCTTCACTTATACTAACATGAAACTGTCAACATAAGTGCCTATTGGCACAATAGAGCCGACCTCACTAGATTATAATATAATTAATATTAACAAGATTAATTATCTTTTACATTAATTACCAGTCTCATTAAGGTGGGGCCGACCTGTACCCTTTACATTACAATTAGGGTTACAGGCAGGTCTGACTCTTGTACAATATAGAAAAGGATCTTATACACCCACTAGTTCTCATCCACTAGGGGCACATCCATAGGGATGTCCATATCTCTGGCTCACTGCATTACACAAAAGAACCAGATCTTCACACGTTCACATGTTCTCATCCACATGCACGTCCACTCTATAGATCTTCTTTCCCACTGCCTCACACATGAGAATCATCTTGAGTTTTCTCGTCAACTCTACTGCTCAGAGGAGGCTAATACATCATATTCATTTCTGTTCACATGACGATGCACCCAACACTTTGGGATTTCACACGTTCACCTTGTGTTCATCCACATACACGTCTAACTCAACAGATTGCATTTCCCACTGGATAATCATCTGGAGTTCTTCTCAACTCTCTGAATGGAGAAGGTCATATCTACATTCCAACTCTATCTCAGGAAGGAACCACGTACCCTTCTTAGGGGATTTCTCTCAGGTTTGTAAGCTGAGAGAAAGACTCACATAGCTGCAATGATTCACATCTCACAGGGTTGTAAGATGGAGAATGTCTCACATAGCTGCAATCATCAACATGTTCTGACTCTGAGTTGGAACTAGAAAGGGGAAGATGGATCATTGACGTGGAACCTAGTGCCATTGTTTCTACCACCAAGCTCCATCATGGTGAACCAGACGAGCCAGAAGAAGTTGAGCGCCTCTTCCATTCACAGATGTGGGTAAAAGGCACCCCGTTGCACTTCATCATTGATAGAGGTAGCCAGAAGAACATCATATCAGCAGAGGTCATCAAGTGGTTGGCCCTGCCTACAATGCCACACCCACAACCCTACACCATTGGATGGCTCCACCAAGGAATGGATCTCCGCGTCAGCCAACAGTTTCGACTGTTGTACGAAATCAAACCCTTCAAAGACGAGGTGTTTTGTGATGTTTCTCCTCTCAAATTTTGTAATGTTCTTTTGGGCCAACCTTGTTTATGGAAACGTCATGTTGTATATGAGTCTAAGCCTCATAGTGTTATTATTACTTTGAACAGCAAATTGTACATGATACATGAGGCAATGCCTCCTAGTGTTATTTCCTTGATCTCTGCCAAGCAATGCGAGAAGGTCATCTATCAGACCGGGAAATTTTTCTTCTTCGTGATTCGCACTCAGAGTGAGAGAAAGATCACAGCCACATCCAGGCCTTCATGGTCAATCTCTCCACACAACAGAAGAAAGTGGATAAGGTCGCGGAAGAATACTCAAATATCTTCTCCTCTCCTACCGGGGTACCTCTGCAATGTCAGGTCAAGCATCTCATCGATCTGACCCCAAGCGCACCACTACCCAATGGGCCAGTCTACCACCACTCTCTATAATAAAATGAGGAGATCAAGAGGCAGATCAAAGAACTACTCCACAAGGGGCACATATGTCCCAGCTCATCGCCTTGTGGGATCCCAATAAAATCACAGTCCGGAACGGGTACCCGATTCCATGAATCGACGACCTCCTTGATCAACTCATGGGGGAAAAATACTTCAGTAATATTGATCTGAAGTCTAGCTACCACCACGTCCTGATAGAACAGACAGATGTATGGAAAACCGCCTTCAAGTCAAAAGAAGGTATTTTTGAATGGTGAGTCATGCCCTTTGGTTTGACAAATGCTCCAACAAGGTTTATGAGGATGATGGACGATATCCTACAACCTTTAACCAATACATTTATAGTGGTGTATCTGGATGACATCCTCATCTATAGCAAGACTTAGGTGGAACACTTGCAGCATATTTAGCAGGTTTTGCACACCTTGCGGCAACACAAACTATATGCAAACTTGGAAAAATGATCCTTTGGCATGGACAAGGTCCATTACTTAGGATACATCGTTGATTGGCATGGTGTGCATGTGGATCCAGCCAAGATCCAAGTCATTTGTTATTAGACAGCCCCAACCACACTCACTAAAATTCAGAGCTTCTTGGGCCTCGCCAATTTCTATCACAGGTTCGTGTTGGAATTCTCTCATATCGCATGGGCCCTCAGCCAAGTAACCAAGGGTGGTGGTAAGGAAAAATTTATGTGGGGCATGTCCCAACAACAATCCTTCGTTGGCTTGAATAATATTTTTTTATCATCCCCAGTGCTTTCATTACCAGACCTACAACATCCCTTTGAGATCGAGACAGATGCTTCAGACTATGTTGTAGGCGTCGTTCTCACTCAACACAGCCACCCCGTGGCATATCATAGTGAGACACTATCAGATGTTGTTTATAAGTACCCTACTTATGACAAAGAAATGTACTCTATTGTACAAGCATGTTGCTAATGGGTACATTACATTCTTGTAAAGGAGACAGTCATCCACACTGATCACAATCCACTACAGTTCATGCAGACCCAAGGAAAATTGTAGAATGACCGCCATCAGAAGTGGTCCACATACTTACAGTTGTTCCACCTCAACATCAAGTATAAAACAGGAAGTACCAACCGATTTTTTGATTGCCTCAACCGACCTCCAGTCATGGCACTCACCACAGTGTTAGACTCTTGTGGCCACGAGACTTCCAAATGGCCCCGCCTTTACGAGACAGACCCTGACTTCTCCACCACCTACCAAATGTTGGGCGCCAACTCAGTGGTCGCTAATTTCCATCTTCAAGATGGGTTGTTCTATCGTATGGGCCATCTATGTGTTCCATCAAGAAAGCGCACAAAGCTGATTTGGGAAGCTCTCTACAGTCAGGTGGCATGACACTTTGGCATCGAAAAGACAATGGTAGTGTTGCAGAAACATTTATGTTGGTCGAAACTTTGACAGGATGTCGATAAGTATATCAAGTTTTGCACCACTTGCGCTATTGCCAAACTGACCACTAAGAAATAGGGCCTATACACCCCTCTTACTAATCCTGATAGGATGTGGGAATCCATCTCAATGGACTACATTTCGGGCCTCCCGTCCACCAAGAGGGGAAATTACTGTGTTTTTTTGGTTGTTGATCGCTTTTCCAAGATGGTGATTCTAGATGCCTACAAGAAGAACATCACAACAAAAGCCACTACCAAGATCTTCTTCGAACGAGTATGGGTACATTTTGGTATCCCACAAACCATTATCTTAGACCGTGACAGTCGGTTCCTCAACACATTCTGGTTAAGCCTCTGGTCACTACTGGATACCAATCTCACCAAATCCACTGCCTTCCACCCCGAGAAAGATGGCCAAACTGAGGTCAATCAGATGATCGTACATATCCTACACATGTACAATTCAAAAAAACCCCGCACATGGGATGATATTCTTCCCTATGTCCAGCATAGCTACAACCGAGCCCTGCATAGCTCAACTGGCCACAGCCCCTTTCAGGTGGGGTTGGGATTCCAACCATTGGGCCCCATGGATGTTGTACTACCCTTGGTGACCACCTCAACCGACTCGTCCCCTGCTCCACCAAAAGCTGAAAATGCCACCTGATTCATTGAGCGGATCCAGGACATCCACCAACAGGTTCAGGATATTCTACATAAGTCTAATTCCAAGTACAAGCAGAACCATGGTCAACATCGAGTGCCACATAAGTTTCAGGTGGGAGACAAAGTTTGGATGCACTTGCAAAAAGAACGCCTTACAAGGCCCCATAGAAATCTTCTCCCACTCCGTTATGTTCTTTACACCATCACCAAGGTTGTGAGTGAAAATTATTTTGAGCTCAACATTCCCCCTTTCCTTGGCCTGCACCCAGTCTTCAACGTGGCTCTCCTTCGGCCATATTTCCCACCATTATTGGACACCTCAAAGATAGAAGAGCAGTTGACACCAATAGAGCTCAACCCTGACTGCATGCAACAGGAATCTAGTGATCAGATTGTGGACACACAAATCAATGGCACTCGACAACAAAGGATCCATCTTTATCGAGTCATCAAATCAGGGCAGCTCCTGCACCAAGGCAAGTGGCTCACCTGGGGCCAAATTCAGTAGAAATTTCCTCATCTGATGGAGGGACTCAACACAATGGATACCATTTATTAATAAGGAGGGAGGATTGATCCAAGTGGATATTGGTGGCCACCCACCTTTTCCAACTCGCTCAAAACAGTTTTCTGGCAATTTTGGCAATTTACTATTTTTAGCAGTTTTTAACTTCCAGGGCCATTTTGAGGGCCTAAATGAAGGTTTTTCGGGATTAAGATTCTCAATGATGGCCAAACGATATTATTGAGCCCCAATGATACCTTTCCAATGGGATATTGTGTGCCTAAAATTGATATAGTATGCAAAAGTTACGACCCCGAGAAGTTGATGTACTAACTTACCCAAACAGGGCCCACATGACTTTTGGCACTTCATCTCCTAGGGCTAGGTTTTTGGATGTCTAGTGTTTTTGAAATTCTTGTTTATTGTAAAAATGTCTTCAGATCCTCATTGTAATCATCTTCTATCGAATGAGCACAGTCGTCACATCTCTTCTCGGAGATAAGTCGCCACCATTCCAGCAAGCATGTTTTTCGTTGCATTTTACAGTTTCAGCTTATTTCCTTATTGAATAGAAAACCAGTTTTACTGTATCTATGTTATTCTGTGTTAAGCATATTTTAATAATTTGTATTCATTTCGTTCTGCTCATAAAATCTAGATCACAATCACATCCATGCAAAAGAAAGGTGTGTGATTTGAATGGACTCTGGATTGCACAAGGAGTTTTCAACACTTGAAGAATTTGTTAACAAGTGCGCCCATTTTGACGATTGTTGATCCAAATGCAGATTTCATTGTGTGCACGGATGCATGCAAGGAAGGACTCATGGGAGTCCTGATTCAAAATGGGAATGTGGTATGCTACAAATCAAGGAAGTTGAAAGATCATAAAAGGATCTATGCTACGCATGACTTGGAATTGAAATCCATAGTGTATGCTTTGAATATGTGGTGACATTATCTCATGAGAAAAATATTTGAACTGAAAAAAAACCATTGTGGTTTGAAGTATTTGTTTGGACAACCAAGTTTGAATGCCAGACAAAGAAGGTGGTTAGAGTTCCTCGGTGAGTATGACTTTGACATCATATAAGAGTAAAAGAGAAAAAGGTGGTTGACGCACTCAGCAGGATGATGCATGGAATGTATGCTACAGCCATTAGCATGTACTATACAAATTTGCGCGAAAGAATTTTGGAAGTTGCCAAATAATATATGCACTATATGGATATAAGTGTGACTTTAACACAAGGTATGTCGCAGCCAAAGTTTGAAGGTTATGATCTAAGAGAGGATGGGGTCCTCATGTATAGATGTAGATTTTATGTGTCGAATGATCAAAAGTTGAAGATCATGATTTTGTCAGAGATGAATAAGGTTCCTTATGCTGGACATTCAGGATACCAAAAGACAATTGTCGCAATCAAGAAGCAATACTTTTGGCTAGGTATGAAAAAGGAATTTGCGTATTTTATTGTGAGATGTCTCGAATGTCAGAAGGTCAAGGTTGAGCACAGACATGAAGATGGTTTTCTACAAACTTTTTATATTCCTAAGTGGAAGTGGGAAGTTGTGAACACAGATTTCATAACTACATTGCCTAGGACTGCTAAGCAACATGATTCTATTATGGTGTGGTAGACAAGCTTACTAAAGTTGCCCATTTTATTCCAGTGAAGTCATCATACAAGGAAACTAATGTTGCTCAGATATACATGCACGAAGTTGCTAAGTTGAATGGTGTACCTAAGACAATTGTGTCTGACAAAGAATCCAAGTTCACCTCAAAGTTTTGGAAAATGTTATTCAAGGGATTTGGAACAAGTGTAAATTTCAGCACAACATATCACCCCGAGTCAGATGGTCAAACCGAAAGGGTAAATTGGGTGATTGAAGATATGCTTGGGATGTATGTGATGGATAATCCATCAAAATGGGAAGACTAGCTTCATTTGGTAGAGTTTTCTTACAACAATGGGTATCAGGCATCTTTAAATATGATCCCATTTGAGGCACTTTATGGTAGAAAGTGCAACACGCCAATGAGTTGGGACAACCTAGCAGACCATGCAGTAGTTGGGCCAAATTTGCTCTAGGAAATGGAGGAGTAGATGGTAAAGATTAGGAAGAATTCAAAAGTTGCCCAATACAAGCAAAAAATTTGCATAAATAAAGGCAGAATCCACGGGGAATTTGGAGTGGTTGATCACGTATTTTTGAAAGTGAAGGCCAGGTGCAGTTTCCTGAAGTTGGGAAAGTGTTCCAAATTAGCAGCGCGCTATTGTGGGCCATTTGAAATCCTTGAAAGGATTGGTCATGTGGCTTATATGATTGCATTGTTTACATCCTTATGCATTCATAATGTTTTCCATGTGTCATTGCTTAAGAAGTATGTACCTGATGCTAATCATGTCATTGATTGGAATGTGATTCACGTGGAGCTAGAAGGCAAATTTCAAGTGCGATCGGTTTGCATATTGGATGGGAAAACCATGCAGCACCGGAATCAAGTCGTGTAGTTGGTAAAGGTCCAATGGACCTAGTACGGTCCTAAGAATGCAACATGGGGGCGCAAGGATGTTATGCAAGCAAAGTATCCTCATATTTTTTATGATATTTGAAAATTTTGTATGTGCATGTGTATATGATGCAGTGAGGACAGTACATAAATAAGGGGGAGGGGATTGTAGTTTCCCTGATATGGAACCCTTTGTAATTGTAGATTTAGGCTGGTGAGTCGTTGAAACCAAGTGCAAATGTAATATACATTTAGGCTGGTGAGCCATTGGTATTAGGTTTTTATGTTGTGTGCATCAAAGTAGTGCGTGGAGAAGTGTTATCAAGACAGGGTGTGCACATTTTCATGTGTTGTGCGCACCTCGGTAAGTGCACACATTGCACTATGTTTCCCGCACTTGGGTTAGTGTACGGGAATGAATGGATATGTATAGAGGCCGGAGAGCCTATGTCATTATGAGGCGGGTGAACCTGGACACAAATATGTCAGTGCACCTATCCATGTAATTATAATCATGATTATTAATATAATATTGCTTCACTGTGCACTGACTGACTCAAACAAAAAGAGATTGGGGGCCTACTCCATCGGAAAAGAAAAAAGGGGTGTTATAACCCAAATTTTCACCATATATGCTTACCTAGCATCAATCCATCTCATGTTACATATTTTTCCAAGCCACTATTGAAACAACTTCTTAAAAACACCCTTTTTAAAGGCATACGCACCCTACTCCACTATTGCATGTGTGTATATGCTCGCCAAACAACTACAGCTCGTGTATACCTACAAAAGCACGACAAACGGAAAGTTGCAGATGGAACTCATAGTTTTGGGTAAGTTACCTAAATCGTTTGACTGCCCATAACCGGTCATTCGACCAAATACCTATCCCTTTCTATCCTATAAAAGAAGGGGTAGGGGTCCCATTTGGGAAGAGAAAAATAAGAGTAAAAAACCTCTACCCGATTTTGCATTCCCCTTGTCCCAACCTTTTGCAACCATTGTGTGAAGAGAAGCATATATGAAAGCAGTTGGCTACAGTTGAAGAGGATCCCAAGACCAGATTCAAGGAGCAGTGGTCGATCTCACTATTGTAAGGTATTCTTGTGAGATTAATAAAAGAAGTACTTTTCTTGTCCCGCCATATGAGGTGTTTAATGTGTAATCTTGATTATATTTTGATAGAATATCTAACCCATTAGTTCATAGATCAAATGCATGCTCCTTTGTTTGTCTATTTGTGAAATGCAGGTCATCTTTGGGAGGAAACTTGCAGTCAAGGAGCAACCGAAAGAGAAAGGATCTGCATCAAACCTGGAAGTCAAGGTATAGTGAATTGATCCTTTTATCCTTGTATTTACTTATGAATAATGGAGTTTATGATTGGGATGATGGTAAAAAGTAGGAGACTTTAGGTCATTTATGCGTGCATTACAAAACCCTTAATGCTAGTCCGTAGGGGGATTTCCCACCCACAACAGAATTGGCAACCGTACTGGGGAATCTCTAGGGTTTTCTGGGGATACTTTTTGGGTATTTTAGAATTGGTTTTATTTCCTTTTTTATGAATTTTTTGAAAGAGTCTGAGTTTGTAGGGATTTTGGTTTTCCATACCAATACTCCCTGCATGATTGCTTGATTGTTTGATTTTCTTTCCAGAAATTTACAGAGGTTTCCGCGGCCTGCAGAAGCCCTGCCTGCGTATACACACACCCTACCTTTAGACAACCCATGTATATTTGTTGGGTTGTTGAAGTGTCAGTTGCATGCTTAAGTCCAGAATTTTTTTTTAGGAGAGGCAGTTATCCTCTCTCCTTATCAGAAATGATCCTTCTCAGGGGTCTTTTTGGATTTGGTCATGGTCTATGTGTTGCAGTCTCTAGCATAGGAATAACCTCATATTAGATTTGTTTTGTCAAATTTTCCTTGCGTTTTCTTTGCCAAAGTCATTTTCTCTATCTCTTAGGGACTCTGGTTTTCAATACCAGTGCTCCCTGCCTGAGATGGACTGTTGTTTTTCATCTTTTTGAGAAGTTACAGAGCTATACGCACCCTATAGTATCCCTGCACACGTGCATACGTGCTCTGCCTTTGGACAACTCGCGTATATACACTAGTTGTTGAAGTGACAGTAGTGTATCCATGTTGGGGAGTTCTTTTGACAAAGGGAGGAAGTCATCCTCTTGCTTGTCAGAAGTCAGACTTTTCAGGGGTCTTTTTTGGTCTCTGCCCTAGTCTCTGTGATCACAGTCTTTAGCTTAGATCTGACCATAGCATAGTTTTCTTTTCTTCGAAAATATTTTTTGAGTTTTCTGTAATAGAGTTTTAGACAAATCTGTGAGTCTTTTCCAATCAGCCTTTGAGGTTTGGTCAAGTGAGTCCCTACGATCCGCAGTAGGCCCAGAAGTTATTTTTGGTTTATGTTTTGTCTTCACTTTGTTTCCTTGCGTGCTTTAGAAGAAAGAAAAGGAATCCATTTTTCAATTCTCTTATTTTAAAGCATTTTGAAATTTTTCACTTCTTTGTTTGATTGAGTAGTTGGTTGTTTGCATTAATAATCAAGGAATTTTTTTTCTTTTGTAAGTTCTTGGTTGTTTACTTAGGACAATAAGTAGCTCGTAGTCGAGTGAAATCCTATGTTGAGTTTGATGTTCAAGATCTTAGAAATAATAGTTTGAAAAGTTGGTTAAAGAATTAAAAGTGCAAATCTGAATTTGTCAAGAAGAAGTTATTTTGTTTCCAACTTTCTGTTTATTTTCTCTTTCGTCTCTCAAAACATCACTAGTTTCACTTTCATAACCTTTGACTTAAGACAAGCCATAAAAAAATTAACGATTAATTAAAATCAACTAGACTTTATGTTTGTAGGGTCCATCAACTAGTCTAGGCTAGAGCCTTGATTTAGGTTGGAGAGGAAACTTTTTAAGGTTGCAAAACATACATAAGAGTCTGTGCTAGGGAGTGTTAAAAGTACAGTATCGTGAAAGTTATCTGGGACTCCCCTCTAACACAGGGGATAAACACAAGGTCACATGTGGAAAGGTAGCAGAGATAACCCCTCCAAATCCAGACCAAGCGTAGTGGGGAACGCATATAGAGGGCTTGTCTTGGGATTTCATTGATATCATTTGCCACAGAGCTTTGTGGGTCTCGAATCCATTTGAGGTCCTCAGTTGTCTTCCAGACCACTTTGTTTCGATACCCTTTACAGGTTTCGATCTTGATACCCTTCTCACTGCGGTCCACCCGACTGTCCAATGTATCCACCTGGTGACTGTTCATGCGCTGGCAAACTAGTTGCCTTTATTTTAGGGACTTACACAGGTGACCGTGGGGGTAGACCACAGTACCTAGGATAGACATCAGGCCACACTTTGCAGAGTATACCTGGAGTGTGCTTCCGTATTCAAGTTACACTTGCACCAGTAAGTTTCTCTAGTGTTGGTTGTCGTAACTGTTCTTCAACTAGTTAGTGATTGCTTGTTTTATCGCGTGGGGATTTTTTCTAGTGTGTGTTGTTCTGGAATGAATAGAAATCCCTAGTGTGTCTTTGATATTCTCACACAGTGGAGGATCACGAGATCCGCGGGTCACGAAGGCTTCTTGGCCTACCACC
>ML818128.1:18860-52809 GCA_009831015.1 Picea engelmannii
GTGAAAATCTGTCTATGTGTATATCTTATGTGTGACTGATGCTCATTATTTTATTGTCCATATGATGTATAATGTTGATGATCACTTGAAGAAAGATTAAGAATTTATTAATAGACTTAAAATTGTTTAAGCACAATAACAACTGATTCACCCCCCCTCTCAGTTGTCTTAGTAATTTCAACACATCTGTCGAGAAGCAAGCTTGGAAAATTGTGGTTGGTGCAATTAGCTATAGGAGAAAAAAAGGAAAATCAATGAGATGGTTAAGGCATGTTCATTGGAGATGAATGGACTGCGCACAAAATATGATTTGAATATTATACCTTTGGGCTCGTATGATTTCCTCATTGGTATGGATTGGTTGGATGAGCATCATCCAGTCCTGGATTGTTACAATAAAGCATTCACTTGCCTGGATGAGCAAGGAAACTTGAGATCAATTCAAGGAATTCCAAGATTTGTAACTATCAGAGAAATTTCAGCATAGCAGTTGAAGAAAATCTACAATAAAGTATATCAAGTATTCACAACGCACATGGAAGAGGCACCTAACTATAAAGTGTGGGGTGTGGAAGATTGTGCAGTACTGAAAGAGTTTGAGAATGTAATTAAAGAGATATTGGGATTGCCTTCGAAAAGAGATATTGACTTCTCTATTAATTTGATACTGGTAGATGCACCTGTATCCAAGACTCCTTACAAGATGAGTACTACAAAAATGAAGGATTTGCATATGCAATTTGAAGAGTTTCTGAATAAGGGGTATATACGCCCAAGTGTGTCGCCTTGGGGTGCATCAGTTTTTTCCGTGAAGAAGAAGGATGGTATGTTGAGACTTTGTATCGGCTTCATCCAGTTGCACAAGGTAACCATGAAGAACAAGTATCATTTTCCAAGAATAGATGACATGTTTGATCAGCTGAGAGGCATGCAGATATTTTCCAGGATATATCTCATATATGGTTATCGTTGGGTGAGAATAAAAAAGGAAGACATCAGTAAGACGACCTTTAGAAAAAGATACGGTCATTACGAGTTTACAGTGGTTCCATTTGGGTTGTCGAATGCACCAGTTGTATTCATGTGTTTAATGAACGGAGTTTTCAGAAGTTACTTGGATAAGTTTGTCATTTTATTTTTGGATGACATTCTTATTTACTCAAATTCCGAGGAAGAGCGCAAGTAGCACTTGAGGATAGTGTTGCAGATGTTGAGGGAGAATCATCTTTATGCAAAGTTGAGCAAGTGTCCATTTTTTCAGAGGAAGATTCATTATTTGGGTCATATCATTTCATAGGAAGGAATAGCTATGGACCCAACGAAGATAAAATCCATTGAGGAATGGCCAACACCAAGAAATGTCACAGAAGTAAGGTCTTTTATGGGACTAGCAGGGTACTACAAAAGGTTTATTGAAGGATTATCAAATATTGTGCATTCAATCTGATCCAGGTGGATATTGGTGGCCACCCACCTTTTCCAAGTCGCTCAAAATAGTTTTCTGGCAATTTTGGCAATTTACTATTTTTAGTAGTTTTTAACTTTCAGGGCCATTTTGAGGGTCTAAATGAAGGTTTTTTGGGAAAAATCTTCTCAATGATAGCCAAAGGCTTTGATTGAGCCCCCAAAATGAATCTCCTCGACGATACCTTTCCAACGGGAAATTGTGTTCCTAAAACGGAGATCGTATGCAAACGTTATGACCCCGGGAAGTTGATGTACTAACTTACCCCAATGGGGCCCACATCACTTTTGGTGCTTCATCTCCTAGGGTTAGGTTTTTGGATGTCTAGGGTTTTTTACATTCATGTTTATTGTAAAAAGGCCTTCAGAGCCTCATTGTAATCATCTTATGGCGAATGAGCGCAGTCGTCACATCTCTTCTCAGAGATAAGCCACCACCATTCCAGCAAGCTTGTTTTCCACTGCATTTTACAGTTTTAGCCTATTTCCTTATTGAATAGAAAACCAGTTTTATTGTATCTTTGTTATTCTGTGTTAAGCATCTTTTAATAATTTGTATTCATTTCGTTATGCTCATAAAATCTAGTTCAGTGGTATCAGAGCGATTTTCTCCTTGTAGTCTTAATGCATGTCCCCAACGAGGTCAGGGTACAAATAATTGGGTCGCGGGCTTGTTTCTCTTGAGGAAAAAATATTTCACAAGCCCAAGCGACCTCTCATGGCAGGAGAAAATAAAGATCACAAGATAGGAGATCCTTTCAAAAAAATTCTCGAGGAAGCCCTCACGCAACAGAGGAACGAGATGATGGATAGTTTCACGCAAATCCTTCGATGGATACCAACAAGTGACGCATCTTCCGTGAGTGGATGAGCCACCACCTTCAAGGTACAAATCAACTTCGATATTCCTATATTTGAAGGTCATATAGACGCAGATGTTCTAGACAAGTGATTTAATCTACTAGAAGGGTATTTTTTTGTCCATAACTTTTCGAATAGAGAAAAGATTACTTTTTCACTCCTCAAAGTCATTCCCCATGTCAAATATTGGTGGGAAACTTTCTGTGAGAAAAAAGGAAACAGAGGAACCCTCATTATTTACAGTTGCGGCCACCTAGGAATCCTTCAGGGATTCTATTAAGGAAAAATACTACCCTGTCTAAAGTTATGACGACTTGTATACCAAATGGACCACACTGCGGCCAGAAAGAGACCACACTGCGGCCAGAAAGAGACCAAGCAGTGCCAGAGTTCACAAATATGTTCCATACCTTGCTCACCAAGCTGGATATCAAATATTCAGAGCGACATCTAGTGCTCAATTATCATGGTTCTTTTCATAGATACATCCGGACCAAAATGGAATTTCTGTACATCTCGTCCTTGGGCGCGACCTACCGATATGTCGTAAAAATCGAGCAGAAGCTCAAACAAAAGACGTGGCAATTTGGGCCTAGGAACCCCTCATAGAAAAATCCAAAAAGGGGTTTCCCCAACCCACAGAAATATGGATAGTATCAGGACAACTAGTCCAAGTTGCGAACAAAGGAGGACACCGCAAATACAAAGAAAGATACCGAGAAGTGGTGTGACTTCCATAAGAGCCCTTGGCATAACATTGTTGATTGTCGCTCAAAGCAGTCTTTGGTGGCCGAAGTGAAATCCTCTAAATCATATGTGGGTTTTGTTGATTTTTCAATAAGCTAGGTTAATCATGTAGTTCATTTCAATTACCTTTTGTCTTAACCATAAATAGGAATGTTACAGCAACCAACATCACAAGAAGAAACACCATGCACAAGAACACAAGAAGTATCTTGGGAAACCCTTCTCAACAAGGGAAGAAAACCCAGCCAAATTCTTTGCTATATTCTTCAAGAGAAATACCTTCACCACCAACAAGACCTAGCACACAAGAGGGTGCTCAAACCCTATAAGACTAGTGCCCAAGAGAGGTGTGCGCCTTTTCCCAAGTAGATGTACTTTCTAAAATTTCCAAAATCACATGGATGATATGATTCCTCAATGGGGAATTTACCTTTACCTATATTAACATGAACCTGTCAACAGAAGTGTATATTGGCACAACAGGGCTGACCTCACTAGATTATAATATAATTAATATTAACCAGATTAATTATCTTTTACATTAATTACCAGTCGCATCAAGGTGGGGCCGACCTGTACCCTTTACATTACAATTAGGGTTACAGGCAGGTCTGACTCTTGTAAAATATAGAAAAGGATCTGATACACCCACTAGTACTCATCTGCTAGGGGCACATCCATAGGGATGTCCATATCTCTGGCTCACTGCATTACACAAAAGAACCAGATCTTCACACGTTCAAATGTGCTCGTCCACAAGCACATCCACTCTATAGATCTTCTTTCCCACTACCTCACACAGGAGAATCATCTGGATTTTTATCGTCAACTCTGTTGCTCAGAGGAGGATAATACATCATCTTCATTTATGTTCACATGATGATGCACCCGACACTTTGGGATTTCACACGTTCACCTTGTGCTCAGCCACAAGAACGTCTAACTCAATAGATCATCTTTCCCACTGGATAATAATATGGAGTTCTTCTCAACTCTCTGAATGGAGGAGGTCATCTCTATGGTCCAACTCTGTCTCAAGCAGGAACCACGTTCCCTTCTTAGGGGCTTTCTCTCAGGTTTGTAAGCTGAGAGAAAGACTAACATAGCTACAATGATCCACATCTCACATGTTTGTAAGCTAGATAATTTCTCACATAGACGAAATCATCAACACTCCCTCTCAGCTAGGGAGGCATTCTTTATCATGCCAAGTCTCACACAAATGTATTTTGAATTTTGTCTTGGCTGGAGTCATCAATACTCCCTCTCAACTAGGGAGGAATTCTTCACCAAGTTAGTTTGGTGAAGATGTCTGCAATATTCTCATGTGTAGGTAGGTACTGCATGTGTACGATTTTTCCTCTGCATCATACCCTTGATATAAGTATATTTCATCTTGTCATGTTTCAATTCATTAGAAAAAATAGAGTTCTCAAGGAGATTTATACATGGCTCTTGGTTATCATCATAGGATCCATATCATGGTCAAGTAAATCTGTCAGAAGCTTATGAAGCCACATTGGTTCGCACACTCACTGCTATATACTCTGTCTCTGGTGCACTCAAGGCCACAGAGTTTTGTTTCCTGCTGCATCAGGAAACCATGGAAAATTTCATGGTAGAACATCAACCGGATGTGCTCTTCCAGTTTACTGTACTTTCTGCTCAATCTGAATTGGCATATCCTGCAAACTCAAGTTCACACTAAAGGCATGTCTCAGGACATATCCAACTGTGCCTTGGATATATCTTAATATATGTTTTGATGTTGTCTAGTGAGTCTGTCTCGGTTGAATCATGAAATGACTAAGAACATTCATTGCATGGCATGAATCAAGTCTGGTGTTAACCAGATGCATCATTGATCCAATCAGCTGTGGATCAGTCTCGTCTGAATCATCATCAATCCATCAAGGTGGATTTTTCATTCTGTCATACTTGAACTTATTTAATATTTTCACTATATATTTTCCTTAACTTGGGAAAATCTCATTGGTCCTCTGTCATACTTCTTGTCTCAAGAAGTAGTGCATCATTCTCATATTCTTCATCTCTAATTCAGAAGTCAAGGATTACTTGTATCCAACAACAAGGATTTATGAATAAGTCATCAAAATCAGGCTCTCGTCACCAACATTGTAATAATATAGGTTTGGATCATCAACACTCTTTATGAAATCCAAAATCATCAAGAATATATCTATCTGATATAGTTTCCAACTCATGGATGGCAGTACGGATGGAAGTGTATCGGGTTTACTGGATCAAGTGTCTCATCATAGACAACTCCCTTTGTTTGTGAGAAACCATTGGCTATAGATCTTGTTTTGTATTTCTTCACACTTCCATCAGTTGCATGTTTGATCTTATAGATCCACTTGGAATTTACCACAGAATTCCCTTCTGGTCCCTGAATAATATCTTATACATCATTCTTTAATATATATGGGTATTCTTCTATTATGGCATCTTTCCATACCTATTCTCTTGTTGCTTCTCTAAGACAAGGAGTCTCAGCATCAATGAAGTGGCTCATGACTGAAGGATAGCTAGAAAATCTCTTTTGCTTTCTCGGGATGTTCCTTGAGAGGCTTGTATGTTTCTCTACCTCTTGCAAAGTGAGTCTAGGTAGGTATTTTATGACCTACTGCAATATTTCTGAACATATCAATTGGGGCAAATGGATTAGCTGTAATAATGTATGTCTCCCTTTGAACTGCTGAAAGGGGGAGAAGGCATTGTCTCACTGTCAATCTCTATCTGAGATTCTCTGGATCTTTGAAAGGTTATCTCTTCTTAAAGGACAAGATCTCTGCTTGTCTCAATCTATCTCTCACCAGAGATGTCGATCTGGAATGTCTTCTAAGATTCATTGTTATCCCATAAATGTGTCCTTTCTCCCTCAAGGGTCTAGCTTGGACTTATTCTCTTTGGGTACATGAAAATACATTGGGTACCCAAATATCCTGAAGTGTTCAATCTCAAGCTTCACTCTGGTGAAGGATTCTTCGGGAGTTATGTTTTTCAAAGTCTAGTGAAGACTCTTGTTCTGAACACATACTATGTCTTTCATGCTTCTGCCCATAGAATCATGGAAGGATTTTGATCATGCATTATTGCATTGGTTTCCTCAATGATGGTTCTATTCTTCCTCTTTCTCAAATATTTTTTACTCCCTCTGAGTCAAATGGCTCCCTCTAAAGGATAAACATATTCTTTTTTTGTTAACCTGCCTCGAACAAGAAAACAAGTGTAACCAAAAAAAGAATATCTCCTAAAGGAGAATAATGAGTACATCTCTAGAATCAGAACAATTTAAAGATTATTGTCCCATATACAACACCTACTTGTAATGTAGAAAAATTTAGAAATATAGGTTAGAGGAATCAAAATTACAACAATCAAACCTGGAGTCTTCACTTCCAGTGTGTCATTCCTCTAAATGCACTAAGATCCCTCTAGATCCATGACTTCAGCAAAAGGTTCCTTCGTCCTGCAATTTCCCTCATGACAATGATAGAAATAATATATACATACAAGTGCATACCTGAGGGTTTTGATATGTTGATGTCTTCATTTCTTTGAGGTCTTTTTTCCCTGGAACTAAGTTTTTCTTGAATCATCAAGATTTTCCTCCCATTATGATTTTGCTCATTTTTTGGATTCTTCACAAACCCTTGTCAACTTCGCTAGTAAACCTAACGACTAGGATAGGCTATCACTTTTAGGTTTAGTTGGACTTATGACTACCAAAAATAATCCTTTGAAATATAGGAGAACACTGGTGAGCTAAAGAGCTCCTTCAAGGAATTGCAGAAACCCTATTTCTGAAATTTCTACAGAAATTAGTGAAACCCTAGAAACCCTAGGGCCAAAAAGTCAAAATGCTCGGAAATGGAATCTGAAGATTTTTGGAGGTGCGTTGAAGGAGGCCATACACTCCTATGGTAATTTTATCCCCAACGTCCAAGTTCCAATTGCTAAAACACTCAAAAGAAGAGGGTCGTACAGATTTTTTGGAAACCCTAGGAGGGTCATACGGTTCTGCAGAAGAGGAGGGATGACTTGTAAAAGCTTGTAGCTTGTGCAATGGGTTCTTCAAGACCTATGCTCTGCTACCATGTTGATTTTTCAATAAGCTAGGTTAATCGTGTAGTACATTTCAATTAGCATTTTTCTTAACCATAAACAAGAATGTTGCAGCAACAAAGATCACAAGAAGAAACACCATGCACAAGAACACAAGAAGTATCCTGGGAAACACTTCTCAACAAGGGAAGAAAACCCAGCCAAATCCTTTGCTATATTCTTCAAGATAAACACCTTCACCACCAATAAGACCTAGCACACAAGAGGGTGCTCAAACCCTAGAAGACTAGCGCCCAAGAGAGGTGCACACCTTTCCCAAGTAGATGTACTTGCTGAAATTTCCAAATTCACATGGATGATATGATTCCTCAATGGGGAATTTACCTTCACTTATACTAACATGAAACTGTCAACATAAGTGCCTATTGGCACAATAGAGCCGACCTCACTAGATTATAATATAATTAATATTAACAAGATTAATTATCTTTTACATTAATTACCAGTCTCATTAAGGTGGGGCCGACCTGTACCCTTTACATTACAATTAGGGTTACAGGCAGGTCTGACTCTTGTACAATATAGAAAAGGATCTTATACACCCACTAGTTCTCATCCACTAGGGGCACATCCATAGGGATGTCCATATCTCTGGCTCACTGCATTACACAAAAGAACCAGATCTTCACACGTTCACATGTTCTCATCCACATGCACGTCCACTCTATAGATCTTCTTTCCCACTGCCTCACACATGAGAATCATCTTGAGTTTTCTCGTCAACTCTACTGCTCAGAGGAGGCTAATACATCATATTCATTTCTGTTCACATGACGATGCACCCAACACTTTGGGATTTCACACGTTCACCTTGTGTTCATCCACATACACGTCTAACTCAACAGATTGCATTTCCCACTGGATAATCATCTGGAGTTCTTCTCAACTCTCTGAATGGAGAAGGTCATATCTACATTCCAACTCTATCTCAGGAAGGAACCACGTACCCTTCTTAGGGGATTTCTCTCAGGTTTGTAAGCTGAGAGAAAGACTCACATAGCTGCAATGATTCACATCTCACAGGGTTGTAAGATGGAGAATGTCTCACATAGCTGCAATCATCAACATGTTCTGACTCTGAGTTGGAACTAGAAAGGGGAAGATGGATCATTGACGTGGAACCTAGTGCCATTGTTTCTACCACCAAGCTCCATCATGGTGAACCAGACGAGCCAGAAGAAGTTGAGCGCCTCTTCCATTCACAGATGTGGGTAAAAGGCACCCCGTTGCACTTCATCATTGATAGAGGTAGCCAGAAGAACATCATATCAGCAGAGGTCATCAAGTGGTTGGCCCTGCCTACAATGCCACACCCACAACCCTACACCATTGGATGGCTCCACCAAGGAATGGATCTCCGCGTCAGCCAACAGTTTCGACTGTTGTACGAAATCAAACCCTTCAAAGACGAGGTGTTTTGTGATGTTTCTCCTCTCAAATTTTGTAATGTTCTTTTGGGCCAACCTTGTTTATGGAAACGTCATGTTGTATATGAGTCTAAGCCTCATAGTGTTATTATTACTTTGAACAGCAAATTGTACATGATACATGAGGCAATGCCTCCTAGTGTTATTTCCTTGATCTCTGCCAAGCAATGCGAGAAGGTCATCTATCAGACCGGGAAATTTTTCTTCTTCGTGATTCGCACTCAGAGTGAGAGAAAGATCACAGCCACATCCAGGCCTTCATGGTCAATCTCTCCACACAACAGAAGAAAGTGGATAAGGTCGCGGAAGAATACTCAAATATCTTCTCCTCTCCTACCGGGGTACCTCTGCAATGTCAGGTCAAGCATCTCATCGATCTGACCCCAAGCGCACCACTACCCAATGGGCCAGTCTACCACCACTCTCTATAATAAAATGAGGAGATCAAGAGGCAGATCAAAGAACTACTCCACAAGGGGCACATATGTCCCAGCTCATCGCCTTGTGGGATCCCAATAAAATCACAGTCCGGAACGGGTACCCGATTCCATGAATCGACGACCTCCTTGATCAACTCATGGGGGAAAAATACTTCAGTAATATTGATCTGAAGTCTAGCTACCACCACGTCCTGATAGAACAGACAGATGTATGGAAAACCGCCTTCAAGTCAAAAGAAGGTATTTTTGAATGGTGAGTCATGCCCTTTGGTTTGACAAATGCTCCAACAAGGTTTATGAGGATGATGGACGATATCCTACAACCTTTAACCAATACATTTATAGTGGTGTATCTGGATGACATCCTCATCTATAGCAAGACTTAGGTGGAACACTTGCAGCATATTTAGCAGGTTTTGCACACCTTGCGGCAACACAAACTATATGCAAACTTGGAAAAATGATCCTTTGGCATGGACAAGGTCCATTACTTAGGATACATCGTTGATTGGCATGGTGTGCATGTGGATCCAGCCAAGATCCAAGTCATTTGTTATTAGACAGCCCCAACCACACTCACTAAAATTCAGAGCTTCTTGGGCCTCGCCAATTTCTATCACAGGTTCGTGTTGGAATTCTCTCATATCGCATGGGCCCTCAGCCAAGTAACCAAGGGTGGTGGTAAGGAAAAATTTATGTGGGGCATGTCCCAACAACAATCCTTCGTTGGCTTGAATAATATTTTTTTATCATCCCCAGTGCTTTCATTACCAGACCTACAACATCCCTTTGAGATCGAGACAGATGCTTCAGACTATGTTGTAGGCGTCGTTCTCACTCAACACAGCCACCCCGTGGCATATCATAGTGAGACACTATCAGATGTTGTTTATAAGTACCCTACTTATGACAAAGAAATGTACTCTATTGTACAAGCATGTTGCTAATGGGTACATTACATTCTTGTAAAGGAGACAGTCATCCACACTGATCACAATCCACTACAGTTCATGCAGACCCAAGGAAAATTGTAGAATGACCGCCATCAGAAGTGGTCCACATACTTACAGTTGTTCCACCTCAACATCAAGTATAAAACAGGAAGTACCAACCGATTTTTTGATTGCCTCAACCGACCTCCAGTCATGGCACTCACCACAGTGTTAGACTCTTGTGGCCACGAGACTTCCAAATGGCCCCGCCTTTACGAGACAGACCCTGACTTCTCCACCACCTACCAAATGTTGGGCGCCAACTCAGTGGTCGCTAATTTCCATCTTCAAGATGGGTTGTTCTATCGTATGGGCCATCTATGTGTTCCATCAAGAAAGCGCACAAAGCTGATTTGGGAAGCTCTCTACAGTCAGGTGGCATGACACTTTGGCATCGAAAAGACAATGGTAGTGTTGCAGAAACATTTATGTTGGTCGAAACTTTGACAGGATGTCGATAAGTATATCAAGTTTTGCACCACTTGCGCTATTGCCAAACTGACCACTAAGAAATAGGGCCTATACACCCCTCTTACTAATCCTGATAGGATGTGGGAATCCATCTCAATGGACTACATTTCGGGCCTCCCGTCCACCAAGAGGGGAAATTACTGTGTTTTTTTGGTTGTTGATCGCTTTTCCAAGATGGTGATTCTAGATGCCTACAAGAAGAACATCACAACAAAAGCCACTACCAAGATCTTCTTCGAACGAGTATGGGTACATTTTGGTATCCCACAAACCATTATCTTAGACCGTGACAGTCGGTTCCTCAACACATTCTGGTTAAGCCTCTGGTCACTACTGGATACCAATCTCACCAAATCCACTGCCTTCCACCCCGAGAAAGATGGCCAAACTGAGGTCAATCAGATGATCGTACATATCCTACACATGTACAATTCAAAAAAACCCCGCACATGGGATGATATTCTTCCCTATGTCCAGCATAGCTACAACCGAGCCCTGCATAGCTCAACTGGCCACAGCCCCTTTCAGGTGGGGTTGGGATTCCAACCATTGGGCCCCATGGATGTTGTACTACCCTTGGTGACCACCTCAACCGACTCGTCCCCTGCTCCACCAAAAGCTGAAAATGCCACCTGATTCATTGAGCGGATCCAGGACATCCACCAACAGGTTCAGGATATTCTACATAAGTCTAATTCCAAGTACAAGCAGAACCATGGTCAACATCGAGTGCCACATAAGTTTCAGGTGGGAGACAAAGTTTGGATGCACTTGCAAAAAGAACGCCTTACAAGGCCCCATAGAAATCTTCTCCCACTCCGTTATGTTCTTTACACCATCACCAAGGTTGTGAGTGAAAATTATTTTGAGCTCAACATTCCCCCTTTCCTTGGCCTGCACCCAGTCTTCAACGTGGCTCTCCTTCGGCCATATTTCCCACCATTATTGGACACCTCAAAGATAGAAGAGCAGTTGACACCAATAGAGCTCAACCCTGACTGCATGCAACAGGAATCTAGTGATCAGATTGTGGACACACAAATCAATGGCACTCGACAACAAAGGATCCATCTTTATCGAGTCATCAAATCAGGGCAGCTCCTGCACCAAGGCAAGTGGCTCACCTGGGGCCAAATTCAGTAGAAATTTCCTCATCTGATGGAGGGACTCAACACAATGGATACCATTTATTAATAAGGAGGGAGGATTGATCCAAGTGGATATTGGTGGCCACCCACCTTTTCCAACTCGCTCAAAACAGTTTTCTGGCAATTTTGGCAATTTACTATTTTTAGCAGTTTTTAACTTCCAGGGCCATTTTGAGGGCCTAAATGAAGGTTTTTCGGGATTAAGATTCTCAATGATGGCCAAACGATATTATTGAGCCCCAATGATACCTTTCCAATGGGATATTGTGTGCCTAAAATTGATATAGTATGCAAAAGTTACGACCCCGAGAAGTTGATGTACTAACTTACCCAAACAGGGCCCACATGACTTTTGGCACTTCATCTCCTAGGGCTAGGTTTTTGGATGTCTAGTGTTTTTGAAATTCTTGTTTATTGTAAAAATGTCTTCAGATCCTCATTGTAATCATCTTCTATCGAATGAGCACAGTCGTCACATCTCTTCTCGGAGATAAGTCGCCACCATTCCAGCAAGCATGTTTTTCGTTGCATTTTACAGTTTCAGCTTATTTCCTTATTGAATAGAAAACCAGTTTTACTGTATCTATGTTATTCTGTGTTAAGCATATTTTAATAATTTGTATTCATTTCGTTCTGCTCATAAAATCTAGATCACAATCACATCCATGCAAAAGAAAGGTGTGTGATTTGAATGGACTCTGGATTGCACAAGGAGTTTTCAACACTTGAAGAATTTGTTAACAAGTGCGCCCATTTTGACGATTGTTGATCCAAATGCAGATTTCATTGTGTGCACGGATGCATGCAAGGAAGGACTCATGGGAGTCCTGATTCAAAATGGGAATGTGGTATGCTACAAATCAAGGAAGTTGAAAGATCATAAAAGGATCTATGCTACGCATGACTTGGAATTGAAATCCATAGTGTATGCTTTGAATATGTGGTGACATTATCTCATGAGAAAAATATTTGAACTGAAAAAAAACCATTGTGGTTTGAAGTATTTGTTTGGACAACCAAGTTTGAATGCCAGACAAAGAAGGTGGTTAGAGTTCCTCGGTGAGTATGACTTTGACATCATATAAGAGTAAAAGAGAAAAAGGTGGTTGACGCACTCAGCAGGATGATGCATGGAATGTATGCTACAGCCATTAGCATGTACTATACAAATTTGCGCGAAAGAATTTTGGAAGTTGCCAAATAATATATGCACTATATGGATATAAGTGTGACTTTAACACAAGGTATGTCGCAGCCAAAGTTTGAAGGTTATGATCTAAGAGAGGATGGGGTCCTCATGTATAGATGTAGATTTTATGTGTCGAATGATCAAAAGTTGAAGATCATGATTTTGTCAGAGATGAATAAGGTTCCTTATGCTGGACATTCAGGATACCAAAAGACAATTGTCGCAATCAAGAAGCAATACTTTTGGCTAGGTATGAAAAAGGAATTTGCGTATTTTATTGTGAGATGTCTCGAATGTCAGAAGGTCAAGGTTGAGCACAGACATGAAGATGGTTTTCTACAAACTTTTTATATTCCTAAGTGGAAGTGGGAAGTTGTGAACACAGATTTCATAACTACATTGCCTAGGACTGCTAAGCAACATGATTCTATTATGGTGTGGTAGACAAGCTTACTAAAGTTGCCCATTTTATTCCAGTGAAGTCATCATACAAGGAAACTAATGTTGCTCAGATATACATGCACGAAGTTGCTAAGTTGAATGGTGTACCTAAGACAATTGTGTCTGACAAAGAATCCAAGTTCACCTCAAAGTTTTGGAAAATGTTATTCAAGGGATTTGGAACAAGTGTAAATTTCAGCACAACATATCACCCCGAGTCAGATGGTCAAACCGAAAGGGTAAATTGGGTGATTGAAGATATGCTTGGGATGTATGTGATGGATAATCCATCAAAATGGGAAGACTAGCTTCATTTGGTAGAGTTTTCTTACAACAATGGGTATCAGGCATCTTTAAATATGATCCCATTTGAGGCACTTTATGGTAGAAAGTGCAACACGCCAATGAGTTGGGACAACCTAGCAGACCATGCAGTAGTTGGGCCAAATTTGCTCTAGGAAATGGAGGAGTAGATGGTAAAGATTAGGAAGAATTCAAAAGTTGCCCAATACAAGCAAAAAATTTGCATAAATAAAGGCAGAATCCACGGGGAATTTGGAGTGGTTGATCACGTATTTTTGAAAGTGAAGGCCAGGTGCAGTTTCCTGAAGTTGGGAAAGTGTTCCAAATTAGCAGCGCGCTATTGTGGGCCATTTGAAATCCTTGAAAGGATTGGTCATGTGGCTTATATGATTGCATTGTTTACATCCTTATGCATTCATAATGTTTTCCATGTGTCATTGCTTAAGAAGTATGTACCTGATGCTAATCATGTCATTGATTGGAATGTGATTCACGTGGAGCTAGAAGGCAAATTTCAAGTGCGATCGGTTTGCATATTGGATGGGAAAACCATGCAGCACCGGAATCAAGTCGTGTAGTTGGTAAAGGTCCAATGGACCTAGTACGGTCCTAAGAATGCAACATGGGGGCGCAAGGATGTTATGCAAGCAAAGTATCCTCATATTTTTTATGATATTTGAAAATTTTGTATGTGCATGTGTATATGATGCAGTGAGGACAGTACATAAATAAGGGGGAGGGGATTGTAGTTTCCCTGATATGGAACCCTTTGTAATTGTAGATTTAGGCTGGTGAGTCGTTGAAACCAAGTGCAAATGTAATATACATTTAGGCTGGTGAGCCATTGGTATTAGGTTTTTATGTTGTGTGCATCAAAGTAGTGCGTGGAGAAGTGTTATCAAGACAGGGTGTGCACATTTTCATGTGTTGTGCGCACCTCGGTAAGTGCACACATTGCACTATGTTTCCCGCACTTGGGTTAGTGTACGGGAATGAATGGATATGTATAGAGGCCGGAGAGCCTATGTCATTATGAGGCGGGTGAACCTGGACACAAATATGTCAGTGCACCTATCCATGTAATTATAATCATGATTATTAATATAATATTGCTTCACTGTGCACTGACTGACTCAAACAAAAAGAGATTGGGGGCCTACTCCATCGGAAAAGAAAAAAGGGGTGTTATAACCCAAATTTTCACCATATATGCTTACCTAGCATCAATCCATCTCATGTTACATATTTTTCCAAGCCACTATTGAAACAACTTCTTAAAAACACCCTTTTTAAAGGCATACGCACCCTACTCCACTATTGCATGTGTGTATATGCTCGCCAAACAACTACAGCTCGTGTATACCTACAAAAGCACGACAAACGGAAAGTTGCAGATGGAACTCATAGTTTTGGGTAAGTTACCTAAATCGTTTGACTGCCCATAACCGGTCATTCGACCAAATACCTATCCCTTTCTATCCTATAAAAGAAGGGGTAGGGGTCCCATTTGGGAAGAGAAAAATAAGAGTAAAAAACCTCTACCCGATTTTGCATTCCCCTTGTCCCAACCTTTTGCAACCATTGTGTGAAGAGAAGCATATATGAAAGCAGTTGGCTACAGTTGAAGAGGATCCCAAGACCAGATTCAAGGAGCAGTGGTCGATCTCACTATTGTAAGGTATTCTTGTGAGATTAATAAAAGAAGTACTTTTCTTGTCCCGCCATATGAGGTGTTTAATGTGTAATCTTGATTATATTTTGATAGAATATCTAACCCATTAGTTCATAGATCAAATGCATGCTCCTTTGTTTGTCTATTTGTGAAATGCAGGTCATCTTTGGGAGGAAACTTGCAGTCAAGGAGCAACCGAAAGAGAAAGGATCTGCATCAAACCTGGAAGTCAAGGTATAGTGAATTGATCCTTTTATCCTTGTATTTACTTATGAATAATGGAGTTTATGATTGGGATGATGGTAAAAAGTAGGAGACTTTAGGTCATTTATGCGTGCATTACAAAACCCTTAATGCTAGTCCGTAGGGGGATTTCCCACCCACAACAGAATTGGCAACCGTACTGGGGAATCTCTAGGGTTTTCTGGGGATACTTTTTGGGTATTTTAGAATTGGTTTTATTTCCTTTTTTATGAATTTTTTGAAAGAGTCTGAGTTTGTAGGGATTTTGGTTTTCCATACCAATACTCCCTGCATGATTGCTTGATTGTTTGATTTTCTTTCCAGAAATTTACAGAGGTTTCCGCGGCCTGCAGAAGCCCTGCCTGCGTATACACACACCCTACCTTTAGACAACCCATGTATATTTGTTGGGTTGTTGAAGTGTCAGTTGCATGCTTAAGTCCAGAATTTTTTTTTAGGAGAGGCAGTTATCCTCTCTCCTTATCAGAAATGATCCTTCTCAGGGGTCTTTTTGGATTTGGTCATGGTCTATGTGTTGCAGTCTCTAGCATAGGAATAACCTCATATTAGATTTGTTTTGTCAAATTTTCCTTGCGTTTTCTTTGCCAAAGTCATTTTCTCTATCTCTTAGGGACTCTGGTTTTCAATACCAGTGCTCCCTGCCTGAGATGGACTGTTGTTTTTCATCTTTTTGAGAAGTTACAGAGCTATACGCACCCTATAGTATCCCTGCACACGTGCATACGTGCTCTGCCTTTGGACAACTCGCGTATATACACTAGTTGTTGAAGTGACAGTAGTGTATCCATGTTGGGGAGTTCTTTTGACAAAGGGAGGAAGTCATCCTCTTGCTTGTCAGAAGTCAGACTTTTCAGGGGTCTTTTTTGGTCTCTGCCCTAGTCTCTGTGATCACAGTCTTTAGCTTAGATCTGACCATAGCATAGTTTTCTTTTCTTCGAAAATATTTTTTGAGTTTTCTGTAATAGAGTTTTAGACAAATCTGTGAGTCTTTTCCAATCAGCCTTTGAGGTTTGGTCAAGTGAGTCCCTACGATCCGCAGTAGGCCCAGAAGTTATTTTTGGTTTATGTTTTGTCTTCACTTTGTTTCCTTGCGTGCTTTAGAAGAAAGAAAAGGAATCCATTTTTCAATTCTCTTATTTTAAAGCATTTTGAAATTTTTCACTTCTTTGTTTGATTGAGTAGTTGGTTGTTTGCATTAATAATCAAGGAATTTTTTTTCTTTTGTAAGTTCTTGGTTGTTTACTTAGGACAATAAGTAGCTCGTAGTCGAGTGAAATCCTATGTTGAGTTTGATGTTCAAGATCTTAGAAATAATAGTTTGAAAAGTTGGTTAAAGAATTAAAAGTGCAAATCTGAATTTGTCAAGAAGACGTTATTTGTTTCCAACTTTCTGTTTATTTTCTCTTTCGTCTCTCAAAACATCACTAGTTTCACTTTCATAACCTTTGACTTAAGACAAGCCATAAAAAATTAATGATTAATTAAAATCAACTAGACTTTATGTTTGTAGGGTCCATCAACTAGTCTAGGCTAGAGCCTTGATTTAGGTTGGAGAGGAAACTCTTCAAGGTTGCAAAACATACATAAGAGTCTGTGCTAGGGAGTGTTAAAAGTACAGTATTGTGAAAGTTATCTGGGACTCCCCTCTAACACAGGGGATAAACACAAGGTCACATGTGGAAAGGTAGCGGAGATAACCCCTCCAAATCCAGACCAAGCGTAGTGGGGAACGCATATAGAGGGCTTGTCTTGGGATTTCGTTGATAGCATTTGCCACAGAGCTTTGTGGGTCTCGAATCCATTTGAGGTCCTCAGTTGTCTTCCAGACCACTTGCTTTCGATACCCTTTACAGGTTTCGATCTTGATACCCTTCTCATTGCGGTCCACCCAACTGTCCACTGTACCCACCTGGTGATTGTTCACGCGCTGGCAACCTAGTTGCCTTTATTTTAGGGACTTACACAGGTGACCGTGGGGGTAGACCATTGTACCTAGGACAGACATCAGGCCACACTTTTCAGAGTATACCTAGAGTGTGCTTCCGTATTCGAGTTACACTTGCACCAGTAAGTTGTTCTAGTGTTGGTTGTCGTAACTGTTCTTCAACTAGTTAGTGATTGCTTGTTTTATCGCGTGGGGATTTTTTCTAGTGTGTGTTATTCTGGAATGAATAGAAATCCCTAGTGTGTCTTTGATATTCTCACACAGTGGAGGATTACGAGATCCGTCGGTCACGAAGGCTTCTTGGCCTACCACCGGTTACACTAGAGCCACCCCCCCCCACCGCTAAGGCGAAAGCTAGACCAACAAGGGTTTTTTGAAGTGTTCGGCTCACAGGAAACTATGCCCGACCAACCTCCGGAGGAGCCAACCATTTCAGACCTTGGATCAAAAGCTCTTGGTCTGTCCGAAACTCCGACCACTGGTCTTTTGGTGCCCATCATCGTACATATTTATCCTTACGAGTGTCAGATAGTGTTACAAGAAGCAATGGAAACAAATGTTGCCACTTCTTCCGGGAATTCTCATATTCCCGCTACGGTTGTCACCACAGGGGATGTTCCACCTTCTAACCCACCATCGGCGGCCCGAGCCACCATGGTCTCGAACACCTCTACCTTGAGAAATGGTCTGATTCTGTCTATGGCAGCGGCCACTGTTCCTTTCACTCAGAGTGCGACAGGCCCTCCGTTCTCATACGGGATGCCTAGCTCAGGTACGAGCCATGTACTTTCCTTCTCCACTCTACATAATTTAGGTCTGTGGGTATGGAGCTCTAATGCTCCACTATAAGGATCCATGGGGGGCACTTCATCTTCCTATAATGTTTTCCCTTACAGAGGAGGTCATATACCTCCTTCGTCCCCTTCGCTTAGCGGTGCTCACCAACATTCCGTCGGGTTGAACGCACACCATAGTTCGTTTGGAGCAAGGATTCAAGGACTACCTTCTAATATCATGCCGGTAGGTTCGACACCTTTCTCTTTGTTCGAAGAGTTTGATAACAAAGCCTTCTTGTCGGCTACTTTCCCGACCGGGGGCAACCCCGGTTATGGACAAAAAAATCCTATGTAGGGTATTATTCCTGCACAGGGGGAAAACCCAGGAATTCCTTCCACAAAAGGAACTTGGAATCCATGGCAGGGACCATTTCCCTCATCAGGGATGTCGATTGGGGGCAACCCCTTCCACAACCAATGGAACCACGGGCAAGGCCTAGGACCTATGCCCATGGGACCAGTATGGGGCAACCCTTCCCACAGTCCTTCAAATGCAATGCACACCCAACCGTCTACGTCTTATTTTGGGAATCATTCGATGATGTCTCCACCAACGTTGAATCCATACACTAGTAATGGCCATGGTTTTTATCAGAACCCTGGTCAACAACCCAAATTTTCCTGGCAACCTGGTGCCAGTAAAACTCCAGGCCCCTTTTTCCATGGTTATAACCAACAAACCAAACTACCGTTTCTGGCAACCTTGCATTTGCCAAACTTGACAAGGTTGTTGAATGACCCTATCTATCACAATCCGTGTTGGCCTCCTATGCCGACCAAGTTACCTTCGGACATACCAAAGTTTGAAGCCAAGTCTATCGAGGACCCAGGGGATCATGTGACCACTTTCCATCTTTGGTGCTCGTCTAATTAATTGAAAGATGACTCCATACAGTTGTGATTCTTTCAACGCACTATAATTGGGAGTATTGTGAAATGGTAAATTGAGCTCGACCACTCAAGATAATCTTCCTTCGGTGAATTGGCAATGGATTTCTTAAACCATTTCCAATTACCTGTGAGATAGGACGTTGGCACAGAATTGTTGGCCAATTTTGAACAGACAAAAGCGAACCATATCTCTGATCGCATCCGAGAATGGAGACGCTGGAAGAGTTTGATTAAAGTGTCGGTCCCACCAGCATTCCTGCTTGAGTGGTTCCTTAAGTCTTTAGTCCCATAGTTATCCAAAGACGTCACAACGTCGAGAGTGTTTGTAGAAGAAGATGCAATCATGAGAGCTCAACATCTAGAGATGATTTACTCTCAGTCTGGTTTACTGTATGAAATTTTGTCGGATGCACCACAGTCAATACTTGATAAAACTAGAGAGTGAGTTGGACCACATGCCGATGGTATTTTTGGTTCAGCACAAGAAAATCCCGTTGATCATCTAACAAAACAATTACAGCAATTGTCGATACAGCACACAGCAGCCAGCCAGCCCACTGGTCCGGCTGCTCTCCCTACCCAAATGTCAGATGTACACAGTGTGCAATCGGCAAATCCAAAGGCCACCCAACAGCCTGATGGAAAGAAGAAACAATGAAAGAAGGGTAAGGGGGATAAAAAACCCACTAATAATGCTGGCGGGGGAAACACCAAAAAAAGGAAGTCGAAGTATCTGTGTAACCTATGCACGGAAGACCACCCGACTCACCAGTGCCCTGGTCTTGCAGAGGCCCAAAAGTTATTGGCGCAGCAACAACCTACTGTGTTAACGAACCCATTTCAACATGGGAAAAAATTAACGCAGGCCTCTATAATCACAGAAGGGGGTAGTCAAGGACCCCCTCCATCTTCGAGAAATCCTGCATCTGCGAATGTGTATATGATGAAAGGTGATGCCTATATATCGACTAGAGCACATGACTACAACAAGCCAAGCACCTATGAGAAAGGTAAAGAAGTTGAAATCCCATCTCTTCCTCTACAAATCGAGAAGACGTTGGGAAAAAAAATGGCACGCATCCTAAAAGGTGCATTCAAGAAATCTTCTCACAATCCAAATGCAAGGGTTGCCCAAAACTACTCTGTGGTGGAGGATTTGTCTCTAACCCCTTGTGCGATGTCTGCTTTGGAGGTCGTCCAGAGCTGCCCTTCTCAGAGAAAGGCTATGTTAGCCGCTTTAGGATCTGTCAAGACTTGTAATCCGGGTACGATCATGCTTGATACGACCGACTTAAAACCTCATCTCCCTTACCATGTAATGTTCCATATAGTAAAGGCTTACACCACAAATAATTTTACTTGGAACATTTTCCGCACGGTGGTTGATGAAGGCGCCTCAACATGCATAATGTATTTGGCGTGTTGGAATTCCATTGGCCAACCCTCTTTGTCTCCGTCACCTATTCTTCTTACCAATTTCAACGGTTGTTCATTCCGACCACATGGCATCATCCCCTCCTTTCTCATGCAGTTAGGAGGGAAGACCGTGTGTGTCAAGGTTGAAGTGGTCGATGTGTCTCTCAACTAAAATCTTTTGTTAGGAAGGAGTTGGACCTATGCCATGCAAACAGTGGTCGCTACATTTTTTCAGGTCTTGTTGTTTCCACACGAGAGTCAGATCATGACCATTGATCAATTCTCTTTCTCCCGTCCTGACCCTTCATTGGGGGCATCTGCAGTCCCGATGATTCATAACCCTTAACCCGACATCATCAACATAGGGGTTGGTTTGTGCCCACCTTTGATGGCTACTTTCGATTATCCACCTCCTCAAGGCGATGTTAACTTCATATCAGACCACCATAAGGTTGAGATCTTTCAGGTCTCGTTGTTTCATATGACTTACTTCAACGATCCGTGGATTATTCCTTCCCCATCGGCCTACCTAGATGACTTAGCATCACAATATTGTAAGAGAATTGATCATCCCACACACCTCTGACTTATCTTTGAGCGATGTCGCTACTTCCGGCTTCGCTTGAATCCAAACAAATGCAGTTTTTGTGTGACGTCAGGCCATCTGCTAGGTTTCATAGTTTCGACAACAGGGATCATGGTCGATCCTCTCAAGGTTGAGGCAATAGTTCAGTTGCCTCCCCCGCGTACAGTCCTTCAACTTCAGAGTTTACAGGGAAAAGCAATTTTTTTGCGGCGTTTCATTGCAAACTGTGTCGAGATCACAAAGGGATTTATGCGCTTACTGAAGAAGGACGTTCCTTTTCATTCGGATGAAGCCTCTTAATGCTCTTTCGCAACGTTGAAACGTGCCCTCACGACTACCCCTCTGCTTCGGCCACCCAATTATAACAAAGATTTCTTATTGTACTTGATTGCGGCAGAGTCAACCATCTGTATGGTCTTAGTTCAGGAGGATGATTTTCTCTCAGAATATGTGATTTATTACCTGTGTCGAGGCCTGGTTGGACCAGAACTCAATTATTCCCACATTGAAAAACTTTCATTGGCAGCAGTTCATGATATCCAACGCTTTCGTCATCATATCTTGTTTCGCAAGACCACCATCATTGTCGTTGTGAATCTGTTTCAATACATGTTGACACGATGGGTAATTGGTAGAAAAATCAGTAGATGGATAGTTGTCCTTCAGGAATTTGACTTAGATTTTGTTTCGGCGAAATCCAAAAAGTCATTGGCTTTTGCGGAACTCATCTCGAAACTTCTGGTCAAGTCAGGTGATGTTATTCCCGAAGAGTCACCTATTCAAGGAGACATGTTTTTGATCGCATCTTCGAATCCATGGTATGGAGATATACTTGTCTATCTCCAAACTTTGAAGTGCCTCACCTCTGCCTCTCATGATGAGCGACACTATATATGCCATTAGGCCAAGAACTATCTCATACTCGAAGACACATTGTATCGTCGAGGTGTAGATTGCATCCTTCGTTGGTGCCTCACTCATGAAGAAGCAGAGATCGTTCTTAACGATTTCCATACTGGATCATGTGGCGGTCATTTGTCTGGGTTGGCAACAACCCAAAATATTTTACGAGTCAGTTAATTCTGGCCGACATTAATCAAAGATTGTATCGAATCAGTCAAGAAGTGCCACCCGTGTCAGATCTTCTCTTGGAAGATGAGTTCACACCCTGCTCCCATGTTTCCCGTCATCACCGTTGGCCCCTTCACCAAGTGGGGGATTGATTACACTACATGCAACCCTCCTTCAGCAACGGGGCACCGTTATATCATCGTAGCAGTAGACTACTTCACCAAGTGGGTCGAAGCTATGCCAACATTCAAGGATGATGGTGAGACTGCCACTCTCTTTTTGTTTAACCACATTATAGCAAGGTTCGACGTCTCGAGAGAGATTTTCACTTACCATGGTAGTCACTTTTAGAACACAATGATGACTGAGTTAACATCAAATCTAGGGTTTAGGAAAGAACATTCGTCACCCTACTACCCATAAGCGAATGGTCAGGTGGAAGCTGTAAATAAATCTCTTAAAACCATTCTACAACGAACGATCAATTCGGCCAAGTCTAATTGGCATTTGATGTTGTACTCGGCATTATGGGCCTACCGAACGTATATTAAGACTGCAACCAGTTTCTCACTGTTTCAACTTATTTATGGGATAGAAGCAGTCTTTCCTATAGAGTGACAGATCTCGTATCTAAAGTTGGCAGTACAGTTATTGCCAGACACTTCACTGCTTGAAGAGCATTTATTATACCTCGAGCATATCAATGAGCAATGTCGTGATGCAGCCTTGGCCAACGAGGCTCACAAAAAAAAATTCAAGTGTCAGTATGACTGGTATGTTCGTCCTCGGATTTTCTCTGAAGGCGAACTTGTCCTGGTCTATGACCAAGATAAGGACCCGTGGGGGCAAGCAAGTTCAAACCCATGTGGTTCGGACCTTTCATCGTAAAAGAGGTTTTTAAAAAAAGGTGCTTATCGTCTGGTAGACTTTGAGGGAAATGCTTTGGCAGAGCCTAGAAATGGGTTCTACCTTAAGAAGTATTACTCATAGATGGATCACCGTAGGTAAACTTTTTGTAACATATGTATAGTTCGTGTACATTTGCTTTTTTTAGTTTTTGTCTTTTTGGTTTGGTGGACGTGTGGTTTTTTATGTCATCTTTTTCACTGTGGTAGATGTCAAGTGAATCAAAGGTGTTCGTTGGGTTTGCGGATGGCACTAGCCGACACACTCGGAGGCTTGCTTCCGCGGCTTCGGTAATTTTCACACTTCAAGGCCAACTGCTATCTTCAGGAGGTATCTATTTAGGTGACACCACAAACAATGTCACCGAATAAAATGTAGTTTTAGAGTTGCTTCGTGATTCTTTGTCGCAGGGTATCTCTCGCCTCCAGGTATATTTAGATGCTCAGTTGGTTGTGTCTCAGTTAAATGGAGTTTACCGCATTTACGATCCTACTCTACACCGACGGTTCCTTAGGGTACGTCTCTTAGAATGAAGCTTTGATTACATTACGTATATTCATGTTCCTAGGAGATTAAATCAAGTTACAGACTCCCTAGCTAATCATGTATTAGATTGGCATATTGCACACATATAAAGAAAAATATGCACACACACATGTAAAGTAGATGTAATTCATAATACATAAAAATCCATATATAATATCAAAAATATCAGAGTACATGGATGGGCGCAAGCGCCTCAAAAATACGTCCAGTAAAGAGTCACGGGGCTTATGACCTCAAAAATATACAAGTAGTGCCCTCGTCATGTAAGCAATCCATCCTAACTAAGGACGGGGCCTATTGTCCCTATTATAATTATCAAAGACATTTTCCAAACGTCGAAAAAGCCGGACCCACGTCCGTGGTGCCCCCACTACATGAGGCTACATAGATGGTGGCAGATCTTTGGTCTCTGCCATGGGGACTGTGTGAGTGAGCGAGGTAAAGTTCCGCTCTACCCATCTCAAAACTCTCTCAGCCTCACTAGTTGGAAGTTCCCTTGTTGTTGTTGGTCCATTGGCTGCGGCTGGTGCGGCCTCTGTTCGAGGACGTCGCCTGGTCCTCACAAAATCCGTTGGACGCACTGGTCCCACATATGCACACAACAGACATATATCTGTCAGATACTCCAATATACAAAAAAAAATGATATATATAAAAATGACATAAAAATTAAATAACTTTGAAAAGAAAACTTACCTAGCTCTCCTCGTACCACTTCGAGAGGTACACCCATGTCAAGGTCCCTAGAAAAGTCAATTCGGGCATAGGGATAGTCTTCTATCGCTAAAATATGTCGAGACCACCAATTGAAAAACTTGTCATCGAAGGCCTCAATAGTCCTCTCTCCCCCCTGTCACGGCAACAGTGTGGCCCATCTATTCACTACTAGAGAAGAGGCTACATGCCCTCATATAATCTCCCTCTGACTCAAACTAGGTACCCTCTCGAAGAATAAATCGCAAAGGATAGTACCAAACCCAAATTTTTTGTGCCTCCACATTCGACACTCTGTCAACTGCCTTTTCATGCAGTCTAATAATGTGGTGCTCCAATCAAAAATTTGTGCATTTGAGCACTGGACCGCACAATTCATGTGTGCCCGGGAATCCTGGTGTAAAGCTATAGATCTAGTGATCCACCCAATAAGTAGAACTATAGCTTTCAGCGTTAGGTTGTTGATCTTATGAACCGGTACCTGGGTTCCCACCATGTCAGTACTAGCCTCGCAATGGAGGTTAATCAACTCAGCTATGTTGTGAGGCCCGAAGGGAAAATTGTGAAGGTTGACTGGTTCCCCTCTTCTTGAGAGGCCAGTCAGAAAGTAGATATCTTCAGTCATTGGAGTCAACGACTACCCCTCAAACATGAATGCCTCTGCATTCGAGTGGCAGTAATTTATCAAGGCATTCAACAACCTAGGTTGTGCTCGCATAAATCCACTCTCAAAGAACTTAAATAAGCCACATTGAGCTAATGCATCTACAACATCAAGTTCATCTAAGACCACAGAATCAAATTCCTCATGCTCTCTTTCCCTCCAGTGAACATACATCTTGCAATTGACAAATTCAGGAGGGATTAGCTCTTGCATTTTTTAATTTTTTTTCTTATGTGGGAGGGTATACGTGGGTTGTAATGTAGACAGTCGCGTATGCCCATGTGCAGTATTTTGTCTGCACGTGGGCATACACTGGTTGTCCTAGGATAGCCTGTGCATGCGTAGGGCCGACCATTTTTAAGGTCAGCGCCCCCCCAAAAAACAAAAAGAAATGCTTAAATAAAGAATGGAGATGCAAGGGGAGTTAGTATGTACTTACTTGGTCCAATCGGAAACTCGTTCCGTCCACCGAAGCTCTCAGAATCAACTCTTTTGACAAAGGGGTGTTTTTGGCTCCACAGTCAATTTCTCAATTAACAATGGTGATAATGAGCTACTAGCTTCTATTTATAGAATTTTTGGCCTCTTTTTGTCATTTTTTGGACCTTTTTGTCGTTTTTTCTAAATTGAAAATCATTTAGTATGGTTGAGGAGTTTTCTATGGATTGTTACGATAAGTGTTACTTTGGGTATTGGGAAAATTTTTGGAGATTTAGGTCTTTTTAAAGGTCCTTTGGTAAAAAGTCATTTTTCTAACTCGTTCCATTTAAGTTAGGATTCCACCTCCACTTCTTGCATCTTGTTGTCTTTTCCGCTTTTCCATAGGATCGACCCCACCAAGTTGCGACACGGAACCCTCATTGTTGCTTTAGAAGTGTCGTAATTTAGTGGTAGAGCCTACCTTAACATGGATGCCCTAGGTAGATCCTAGTTGCATTTTGGTGTCCATGTCGTCACTAACAACTATAGGCTTGGGAGTCCTTACTATTTTTTTCCTGATCACGAGTTTGAGCCTCATTTGCATGATTCCTTATCACTCTTGACCTCACCCTCGGGACTCCCAAAACAAAACAGGTCTTCTTTTAAGCCCTTTTCAGACCCTCTAAAAATGAAAATATTGTTGAGCGATCTTGTGGCCTTTCACGCTTGCTAAACTGAAATTTGAAGTCACATTTGTCCGGCGGTGTAGTTTACCCCTTTTACGGTCTGGATGGTCAACTGTACGAACAAAGGTATACTCTAGGGGCCTCAGGTCTCTAGAAGAGTATTCTCATGTATAATTTTAATCATTTTTCGGGCCTAAGGGACTAAACCTATGAAAAAGATACCCGCACGGAGTCCATATTTAATCTCTTTTCAGACTCCCTAAAATTGAAAAGATGGTCAAGTGACCGTGTTTCTTCACACTCGTTAAAACGGTCCAGAAGAACATCCCATACAAAGTCCATAGTTAAGCTCTTTTCAGACTCCTTAAAATTGAAAATATTGTTGAGTGATCTTGTCTTTATCACACTCGTTAAAATGGTTTTGAATAGACGTATTTTCGGTGCTAGTTTACCCCTTTTTCGAGCCAAATAGACTACCTTCGAAAAAGGTGCCCCAATGGAGTTTCATTTTACATTTTTTCAGACTCTCTAAAAATGAAAAAAATATGAGCTTACCTTCTCTAGGCTCGTTAAACTTACATCGATGGACGTTATCATTGTGTCTTGTTAACCACATTTTCATTCCTGTGTCTTTAGCCTAATGTCGGCTCCATGTTGCTCTCAACTAAACCATCTGAAGCATGTCTTATAACGCAAGCCTTGTAGCACTTTGCCTTTGCATCTTGACACCTTGACTCCTGGAGGGATTTTTCTGAGTGAACTTGCTCTGAACATCAATCTGTTCCTTGAGCCTAGAACTAGTATGTTTGCGACACTCGTTCCTCCTTTGTAACATAGCATTCTTTTATTCTTTTTTCCAAAATTATTGAAAAAGACAAAAAAATCAAATATACCCCAAAAAGAGGAAGGGAAAAGTATTTTCTTTTGTTGGCATCACAATGAGTCGCCCTTGGACAAAGCACATCCTTTCGTTTGTTCGTCAAGCTCTGGGATTTAATATGACCCTAGGAAATTGTTCTCACTACATAGATCTGTGTCCTCCTCTGTTTGGCTATTCTTCCAAACATTTGGAGAGTTTGTGTTGCCTCCTGCATCATGAAATTATGTCAATGCCATGATGCCTGAGTCTCATCATTTGTTGTGCTATTGTCCAAGGGAAGTTTTTACCAAGCTTGAGTGAGCCCTTCTGTAGTTTGTCTCTTGCCCTCATTCCCGGCCATCCCGAAAGCCCAATCAAGTCTTTGTTCGAAATCAATGAAGCCCTTAGTCTGATCATCAAGATCCTCTATTCCATGCCCGATGAGTCGTCGAAGACCTCTGGATAGTGAAGTCGTACACTCATATTACTCTCCTACCTGAGTTGTGAAGATTTTGAAGTTGTTGCTCAAGCTCTAAAGACCTCATCTCCAGCCATCAGGCCTTATCAGCTTCTAGAAGATGGATAATATTCATGTATATCTTTTTTATTTCGAGATGTAGATCCGTTGTGTATTTCTCGTAGCTACACTTTATATAGTTATATGACATGGATCTGCAGTGTATTTGATTGGCAGCCATGATTTTATTTCATCCCGAGCATGGGTATGCCCGCCTCGGTGAGACAATTGTTATTTTGCATATGGCACCTCCCGAACTCGGGTCCCTAGGCTCACATGTTTCGTATGATTGGTGAAGATTGATAATATATTTCGGCCATCAGATGCTCTTCTAACCTCACACATTAGGGGGCATCTGTTATAACCCTAATTTTCACCAAATATGCTTACCTGGCATCAGGCCATCTCATGTTACAACTTTTTCCAAGCCACTATTGAAACAACTTCTTAAAAACACCCTTTTTAAAGGCATATGTGCCCTACTCCACTATTGCACGCGTGTATACGCTAGCTGACCCACTACAGCTCGCGTATACCTACAAAAGCACGAAAAATGGAAAGTTGCAGACAAAACTCACAGTTTCGGGTAAGTTACCTAAATCATTTGACTGCCCATAACCGGTCATTCGACCAAATACCTAGCCCTTTCTAGCCTATAAAAGAAGGGGTAGGGGTCCCATTTGGGTAGAGAAAAATAAGAGTAAAGAAACTCTCCCCGATTTTTCATTCCCCTTGTCCCAACCTTTTGCAACCATTGTGTGAAGAGAAGCATAAATGAAAGCAGTTGGAGTATAGTTGAAGAGGAGCCTAGGACTAGATTCGAGGAGAAGTGGTTGATCTCACTATTGTAAGGTATTCTTGTAAGATTAATAAAAGAAGTACTTTTCTCGTCCCGCCATATGAGGTGTTTAATGTGTAATCTTGATTATATTTTGATAGAATCTCTAACCCATTAGTTCATAGATCAAATGCATGCTTGGAGTTATTTGTTTGTCTATTTGTGAATGCAGGTCATCTTTGGGAGGAAACTTGCAGTCGAAGAGAAACCGAAAGCGAAAGGATCTACATCAAACGTGGAAGTCAAGGTATAATGAATTGATCATTTTATCCTTGTATTTACTTATGAATAATGGGGTTTATGATTGGGATGATGGTAAAAAGTAGGAGACTTTAGGTCATTTATGCATGCATTACAGAACCCTTAATGCTAGTCCGTAGGGGGATTTCCCACCCACAACAGAATTGGCAACCGTACTGGAGAATCTCTAGGGTTTTCTGGGGATACTTTTTAGGTATTTTAGAATTGGTTTTATTACCTTTTTTCTGAGTTTGTAGGGATTCTGGTTTTCCATACCAGTACTCCCTGCATGATTGCTTGACTGTTTGATTTTCTTTCCAGAAATTTACAGAGGTATAATGTCATATATATATTATTTTATCCCAAGTTCCTAAGAGTAGGGAACAGGTCACTAAGTGGCTTAAAGCTACTTTTGAAGGTGAAAAGTGTCAAGAGAAAGGCATGTAATATATATTGTTGGCCTTGGTATATTTTGGGAATTATTGCATGGGAGATGATCCAGGGGGGATTTGGGGAAGGAATTCATGTTGGAGGATCTCTTGTGCAGAAGGGGCTCAGACAATATGGAAAATTTGATTATTACCTTATATGCATAGAGAATCTTGTAAGGAGTTGTGGGGATACATCCATAGTTTCACTTTCGAAGAGACGAGTGGACAGACAGTGAGAAGTCTCTTTGGGTGAGAGACTGGTTGTTTTGTAGTGGTTGTCAGACCATGGGCATACTCTCCAGGCGAGATTTTCGTTGAGATTTGTTCCCTATTGTGTTGAGCATTATTCGAAAGGCTTAGAGTATTCATGTCTGGCATGTTGCTGGTAACCTTGGGAAGGGAAGTGGGGCAGCCGAAGGACCATAGAGCATAGAAGGGGAACACTTCCTTGGGTGTGATGGGTGCATGGGGGAATGAGGGACTGTGGGCTAGATGCAGCAATGGGCACCTAGGACTAAGTAATTATATTGAGTTTCATACCATAGCTTGTCGCTAGGAACCCTTTTTCCCTGGTGGAGTTGCGCTCTAGCTCGGGGGTGACCTGTTATTTAAAGCTTATGAGAAACAATGTTTATAGTTGGGAAGAACTTTTGATTCAAGGCCAAAGTTGGTGACTTTTATAAAAGATAAGTGTTATTTATGTGCTTGTCTTGTTTATTGTATGTGTATTTATCTATGTTTGACATGAGGTAATTCTTGTATGTTGTCGCATATAAGTATTTGTTGTTATTCTGTTAATTGTTGCTTGCACCTGTGCATATGATGATTATAACCTATATTTGTAGTTGTGCATAAGTAATGTTAATGGATGATAGTATTTCCTACTAAGATAATCTGGTAAAATTGGTTATGAGTATTGCAAGAAGAAGATGGAGTGGTTGGGTGTGTAGGATTGTAGCATGTGTGTATCAAGAGGTTGGGATTTGTGTGTATGGACATAGAATTAGATTTCATGCATAGTGAAACCGTAGTCGGTGCATGACACCTAGATGGTTGTGCGCATGATTGTGCTGTGTGATCTGAATGTTAGTGCACACAATCGGTGTGCACATTTTTTAGTTATTTTCATTGTTACAATTTGTGTAGCGCGACTCAAGTTTGGGCTGAGCACATTATTTCAAGAGATACTATGCAGATTGTGTTTAAAGTAGATTTTGCGCAGTGTACTTCTATAGTAACATTAGTCAGTGAGATGTTGGGAATGTTACAATTTGGTTGACTTAGTGCTCTTGAACTCGAGGTTGTATGACATGGCCCAACCTGGGGTGATTGGGTACGTTACAAAGTGGTATCGGAACTTTGTTAGAGTGTTTTATGGAGTAGCATGGCCTAGCCTAGGTCGTTGGGGATGTTACTCTTCTTTTATCTAACAACTAACTATTTTGGTAATGCAAGAAAGAGTTTATGATTTACTTTCTATTTTCTTAATTAATCTGCAACTTTTTCCCAAGTCATTTTTTGGAGAACTATAATTCTTGTGTATATATGTTGTGGATTATTATTTTTCTTTTGCTCAACACTAGAGTTGTGTAAGAATGTATATTGTAGACTATTTTTATGTGTAGTTTTTGCATTCTTATTTCTATTCTCTAGAAATATTTGTTTGAACCTATGAGCATAGGACTATATATTGTTGTTTTAATGTTGGACAATTTTGTGTTTGTAATCATTTACTCATATTCTTGTCTTTATTCTCAATGAATTAATCTGTGGGTCATTGACAAGAGCATGTGTGGTTCTATGTTTTCTTTCTAGTTATTATCCATCATGTCCAAACGCATGCATTTGCATATTAAATTAGTTGCATTTCATTCTTTAGTTCAGAAAACCATAAATAGTGGATCCAATCGTGACCAATAAACCTTAAAATCAAGAATGATTGGTGGACCACAATCCGAATTGGTTCCCTATTCAAAAAAATGTGAGGTCTAATTGGGACTTCTCACGAGGGTAACCCCTTCTATTGGCCAAGGTCATTTCAACCCGTCAACACCTCCCAATCATTTTTCGAAGAAGCAATCACAATTCCCTGAGGTGTTTACTTTTTGTTTCAATTTTTTCAATTTTGGTTCTCTCATGACCACATGCTACCTATGACTGGTCTAAGTGTACACATGTCGACACCTTGGATTCCCATGTCATCTTCCATACATGACGTTGTCTTCTTTGTTGCAAGGTAACATGCCCATGTTATGTGAGTGTATTGATGCAGATGTAAGCATGTCTCATGATCTACATGTTTACTTGGCATGCTTACTCTACATGAATTTTCCTTAGCTTTTACCTTGGGTACTTTTTTTAATACCTCCATGGATTTTCCAAGGGATCATGGCTTCTAGAACTTTGTTTTAAGCACCTAAATTTGTGGGTATTTAAGCACAAAATAACCCAAAGAAATAACTTGTCCCCTTTCAAATGTTTGAAAATCCAATTCACAACATTTATCATCTAACATCAAGTTAAAGACAATTAGGATTTTGAAATGGTTGATATTAGTCATGGCTTATTTTCCATAATATTTTTTGGTTAGAATTGATGCAATTTTATAATTCGTCCTATATTTTTTCCTATAGTAAAAACACCAACCACTTGTTGGTATTATGTAATAATTTGGACTTGTATAATCTTGTAGTGATATTCCTTCTCATTATGGAAATCTCATGACAGAAGAAGTTGTTTTTTTATCGATGTTTTGAGGATTTGGATCATTTAGAATGGGGCAAAACCCCTTGGGGAATTGTTCCATCATGTACGAAACTTGGATTAAGATGGAATTCTAACCATCAATGAAATTTCTATCAAATTTTTGTAAGATTTGTTACCAAAAGAGGGGTCATTTCCCTACAAGATTAACTCACTCCTAATAATTTCTAAGAAATGAATCTTTATTATGTTTAAATTAAAATACACAATGTATCTTGTATATCAATTCCTTACCATGATTGAGTATGTATGATTCACGATTCTCTCAATTCAAATACATTGCAGTTACGAGTGTCTCTTGAGATGAGGACTCTGCTTATTTACACAAATTCACCATATAAATTACAATGTTAAATCATTAGTAGTTTCATTAAAAGTTGTGGATATTATTCCCATAATATCTAGAAAATAAAAGAAAATCAGTGTACCCAAAACAACGTTAGTTTCTTTTCGAAATCCAATCAATTTTTGTAATGTCGAACATCATTGTAAGTAGTGTTAATGTATCACCAAGTATGTTAGTCTCTTTTTGAAATCTAATCAATTTTTGTAATGCCACCCATCACTATAAATGACATTAACATATCACCAAATTTTGTTGCTTATTTCCAAGTAAAACTTCACCGGGCCATCTTTGTAGAATGTGGTGAGTACCTGCACAAGAGATCCAGCTATCATAATAATGAACGTAGCTTGCAAAAGTGAGAAGAAGAGAGAAAAATTGGAGAGAAAATAATAGAATTGTATTAACTGTATTCCACACACATAGTGAATAATTTACAATAGATATAGGCTACATGAGTAATGTGGTGAGTACCTTCACTAGATATCTAGCTAGCAAAAGATCGAACAGAACTTGCAAAAGTGAAAGGATGAGACAAAAATTGGAGAGAAAAGAATAGAATTGTATTAACCATATTCCACACACAAAGAGTGAATAATTTACAATAGATATAGGCTACATGAGTAACTAATGCATCATAGTAGTGATATAGAGAGATCTAGACACTCACTGACAAACACTGGAGTGAATTGCCACCTAGTCCTACTTAACTGATCCATGCAGTTAACTGAGTCACATGTGTGGAAGTGAGAGAAATGCATGCAACTGTTGGTGATAAAATCTAGGTTGTCATGCATGAGTGACTTCCACTAGTCTAATTGAGTGTAACTAACTTTGAACTGAAGAGGAACACCCTATTTTGTAGGGGAATTTTCTCTAGAGATATTATTCAAGTGTTCTCAACATTAGACTATCAAACTTAGAAAAATAATTATAGGTGAGTGTGTAATATCTCCAACAATCTTAACCAAACCAAAATAAAATAAAATATCTCTTTAGCTTATTCCTTTATCCATGGGGAATTTAATGGTGTAAAAGGATTTGGAACATAGAACATTGGTCTAACATTTGGCTTTCTTTTAGTTTACATTGATACTGTGTAAGTGTCAAATTATCATATCAATTATTAATTGTGTATCAAATTATCAAATATCTTAGCAAAGATGTATCTTAATATCTTGCTATCATAGATAAAATACATAGTTATGAGTTGTATCGTAAATAAATCAATTATTGTTTAAATTGCATATCACAAGGATAAAAAATAACAAAGACAGGGACTACACCACACATGCAATGCTTGATGTGTATCTTAGAACAAATTTCCCTTGATCATCTCAAATTATTCCATGTATCCTTCCAGTCTTGGATTTCCTTTCAAAGCCTCACCAAAATTTAGCATTTAGAAATGCCCATTCCCATGGATTCCAATGAATTAGATTATGATTATTTGAATGGTGAAGAGATGGTCGAGTTCGATGGTGGTTGTTATCAATTCCCCAAACTTTGTATATGTTTACCTCATTTTGGGGGGAACTTTAGTTCCACATTCCCTCAAACCTACGATTGCATGGATTCTTGATAACCTCGTCACTTTGTTGGCATTTCCCACCATTTTGCTTAATGACAAAGACAACATTGTGAAGGGATCTAAAATCCTCTTTTGATTAGATTTTTCCATCTCATAATCCTTCCCCATTAGACCAAAA
>ML818128.1:59986-74959 GCA_009831015.1 Picea engelmannii
TCCACTAATAATATGGACAAGAGGATAGAGGATCACCTTGGAAAATGCCCTTGACTTAGTTTAAAAGAGGACATTGGGTGTCATTAACTAGGATGGGAAGAGATGAAAATGAGACAACTCACAATCCATTTAAACCAATTACTTTTAAAGCCAAAACCTTTCAAGGTTGATTGTAGAGACACTCCACTTAATTTATCATAATCTTTCAACACATCTAGCTAAATCAACATATCAGAATTTCCTCGTTTTTAGAAAGTGAATAGATTCTAATATACAATTACACCATTTAGAATCTGTATGGAGCCTACAAACCCTCCTTGTTCTCTATAGATGAGCAAATTTAACAAGGGTTTTAATCTATTTGTTATTACCATTGAGAATACATAGTAGTCAATATTTTAGAGAGGTAACTAGCACGAATTTGTTTGCAGATCTTGCATAGGCTTCCTTCAAAATTAAGGTAATGAAGTTGCATTCATACCCTTCATTGTGGTTCTTTTCTAGGCCTACCAAGGAAGAATCCTCTAGCCAAAGGGTGTATCCCTTCCTACTGCAAGATATTTTGATATAAACACACCGTCACTAGTACTTTGAAATGATAAAAGTAAACAAGAGAATTTACATATCTAGATTCAAAACTTAGAACCCTTCCAAATCAAGCCTTTATCCATTGGGCATCTTTATCTTTAACAATGAAATAATTTAGGATTAGAGCAGAGGCAGGATACTTCCTAAAGGATAGCACTAATATATGAACGCATAGAAGAGTGAAGGTTTTATTAGAGATATAAGGCTTACACATGTAATAAAGTCACCTTAGTGACTTTAGGTTAAAAGATTAGGGTTTTTCTCTCTTAGGGTTTTGGTCTCTCAAGATCTTTATTAGAGTGAGGACCTCATTGTAATATTGTACCAGTTCAATAATAATATCGTTCATTGTTTATGGAGATCATGTTGTTGTAACCCTATCTAGGGTTTCATCGGTTCTCGTAATATGGTATCAGAGTAAGAGAGAGCCTACCATTAGTCATTCAATGTCGATTGAAAGTGGCTATAACACTTGTCGTTCCATTGAAGTCTAAAGACACCATATTTGTCTGTTGTTGCAAGGGAAGGGAGTTGTTGTATCATTGAGAAGTAGTCACCACTTCTCTAAGCCCCTACGTGATGTGTATGGATTCGCTTGTTCAAAGGGTCAAGTCACTTAATCACCACTTCTCTAAGCCATGTCAAGTCACGTCAACGATCTAAGATCTATTATTAGACAGTTTGCAGAATTCTATACAATAGTTGATGTGAAGGATGTCAAGGCTATTATCTTGAACAATTTGTTTCCTAAATATAGTGGTGTTATCTTTACCCCGAGTCAGTTACCTTCACAAAGTCTAGATGAAATGATTGCAACATCGCTAATAGAAGAAAAGAGAACCATTGAAGGTGATAGCCAACTGGAACTTGCATTCTATGCAAGAAACAACCGCAATAGATCAACAAAAGAAAAAGAGGAAATAGAATGTCATTATTGCAAAGAAGTTAGGTCATACATCTTGGAATCGTAGACAGCGAGCCAATGACATTCTTAAGGGAAAGGTCAAAGATAGACAACATATGGTGAGTGTGGCCATGATTGAAGATCCACCGTATGTTGACAATGGTGAAGAATCTACTGAAGAAAATAAATTCTATGCATTTTAGAACACCCGTTCTTTGAAGATAGGAGGGGATCAGTGAACTAGTCAAAATGGATTGTTTCCCAATTAGTTCAGAAGTTGTGGATCTAGGGAAATATCCCTCATTAGTTGGAGAGACATGCATGTGGATTGTAGTCTACTAGTGAGGCTACGTGACATGCATGTGGATTAAAGTCTACTATTGAGGTTACGCGACATGCATGTGGATTGTTGTCCAATAATTGACTTTAAGATATTCGTGATTCAAGAGTTTAGGGAGGTGGAATCTGATAATTCAACTCAACAGTTACATTGTTGCGAAGGTTATGAGGCAGCTTGATGGAGTTCAAACTGGTCTGGGAACTATGTTCAAATAATAAGGTTCTAAATTATGTTATTGATGTTTAGTGTTCAGTTTATGTGATTTACATTCAATATATGTATTTGATTTCAATTTTTTATCTTTCAGCATTATATGCCTTATGGGGGGGCATTAGAAATATAAGGCTTACCCATGTAATAAAATCACCTTAGTGACTTTAGGTTAAAAGATCAGGGTTTTCATCTTTTAGAGTTTTGATCTCTCAAGCTCTTTATAAGAGTGATGAGTTTCATTGCAATATTGTACCAATTCAATAATGGTATTGTTCAATGTTTATGGAGATCATGTTTTCAATATCGTAACCCTATCTAGGGTTTCTTTAGTTCTCGTGATAGGTTTTGTATATTCATATACAACAAAACGCAGAATGCATTGATGAGTAACAAAGGGGTGGCAGTGTTTCATATTCACTAACAACAGTTCATACTCTAAAAAACAACAGACAGAAAGACATATTGCAGAACATAAAAAAGATGGTTGCTTTGCATGTTCATAAACAATAGTCCATACTATTAATGAAATGAGGCAACCACAATTTAACAAAGAAAATAGTAAGATAGATTCATTATATTGATATCAAGTTAGATGAACTGGAATCTGGAAACACATATTTCCCTCTGTGCAATTTTAACATAACACAACAACAGTGAAAGCAAGAGGCTTAGTTCCAAGATGCTTTCACTATTCCATTTAATGATTCCACACTACTACATTTGGGGTCAAAATCCAGCGTGAAATCGACATTTAAAACATTGAACAAACGTTGAATATGAATAGACTAAATGTTGAACTGATGTCGAACTTGTGGTGTCACATATTCAACATTTGCAACATTGGCTAAATGTCAACAACCCAACAATAACCACAATAAAAGGTTTTCATGTCATGTCCATTATTCGTTGGTTAATCGACACTACTTAACATCATATCAACATTTGGGACATCCACCTCACATTGAATAACCAACAGTAAGCATATCAAAAAAATTGCATTTCATGTCCACTATGTATCAATTAACTGACACCAGTTTGACATCAAATTGACCTTCCACATGTTCGTTCAACATGGAATTCCATATTTTTGAAAGCATTGAAAAATCCTTCCACATGTCCATTCAACGTGAAATTCCATATTTTTGAAAGCCTTGAAAAATCCTTCCACATCGAATATCTAACGTCTATCCAATGCAAATGTTGAACCTTCAATGTTCAAAAGGTTGAACAAATGTCAAAAAATCAATGCTACTCTTTTTTGTACTTGGAAAAGGTATTTAAAGCAGGGTTTGTGCTGAAAGAGTGCCATTCGACAAAGCCCAAGAAGCACTAGATAACACATAGTTTTCAGATCGAAGATAAGCTGTCACTATATTTATATAAAGTAAGTTTTCAAGGACCACACAAAAAATCCAAGACCATTTGATATGGACCATTATAATCATTGAGAAGATCAATAAAAAAAAATTCAATTTGGAGTTACATCCATACATAAGTGTCTACTTCATGTTAATGCAAATTAATTAAAGTTATTTGAGATGGCCTTGTTGGATGAAGAACTTACATGAGAACAAGGCAATGTTGCAACAAGATCAAATGATGTAGAGTATGAATTAAATCCACCATGAAAGGTGAGATCAGATTAGAGAGAACTTCTCTAGTCAATCAGATTGTGTACCAGAGACCAAGCCAATGAAAATTTTCCCCACTTGGAAGTTCACGAGGACCATCAGCTTCAAAGAGGTAAGGTTTGATGAGTCAAATATCTAACATTAAATCCTTGAAAATGAAGAGTTTGTGTAAAGGATATGCAAATCACAAATCGTGAGTGGGCTAACGTTGTGGTATGACATTGTGAATGATTATTAAAGATTGTATCTTGAGAGGATTGCAACGGGGCACTCTAAAAGGTCCCAGGAGGCATGCAACTATGCCATGAGGAAGATCACAATTCCCTATTACAAAGTAGATACAAATGAAGTTATAAATCTAATCACATGAACTCATGAGACCACAACACCAAAGATGTGATATGCAAAGGAAGAAGCACCAACACAAAAGACAAACTGATGCAAAGGGAGATAAGAAAGCAAAATATTATTATAGCAAGATAGTCCTTGAATACTGTAATTCAATGGGCTCTCCTTTTGGATTTTTGTACAAATATAAATAATGTAGGAAAGGAAAGGCATGCTTATACTCTTGGTATGTCACTTCTCATTGCAATCATTTTGGATGTGGGTAGCTTAGATAAGGATCATCAAGCTTAAACTAGGATAATTTCAATATTAGCCCATGAAGTAAGCACAAAAGACTTTGATGATGTAATCCTCTTTTTGATATAAACACAGTACAAGTATGAAAATATTCACATACAAAAAGCAATAATCAAACAAGTATGCAAAGCACAAGAAGATAGATATTGTCGAACTATACACATATTGTACATTATATTATATTAGATTATATAAAAGTTCAAAATTGGTGCAAAGTGATCGTCGTTGACCAATTATAAGTATAAATATAAAATACAAGTCGGGGTAGTGACCATAGATCTAGTGACCCATAAAAGATAACAAGGTAAGTATAATAAAGTACGAAAGATAAAGTGCAAATATGATGCATGTGTGGACATATCCACTCCACTATTTCTCATCATCTTTACTAATGAAAGATAACATGGCACAATCTCTCAAAATAAAATGAAGTTTATTGTGTAATTGTAAAGTGATTGGACCATTGCAATGACATATGTCAAGAACTTTAGTTAAAGATGATCCGAGAATTTCTGTGAGATCTTTCTCTACAAAAATCCTACGATGAGGATATTTTAATGACGCTTAATCGCATGTGAACATGAGTAAATAATCATTAAGCATTGCATATGACCATGAGCAAAATTGTTATAATTATGTGCATATGTATAATTAAATCTCTACTTAATCAAGCCAGAATACAAACAAAACTCACACATATAATTTGGCACCCATGTGTTAACGAAGTTCACCAAACTCTTATGGTTGCATCTCCAGATCCGCATGGAATACGAAACACTTTATTATCCTTCCTTTAGCAAGGGCTGAAACCTTCTCACAAAATGTGGCACATGCTCCATACATGGCAGAAATCCCATAGCAGGCTTCTCTTATACAAAGAGAATTTAAGGCTCTCACATAAGTGACATTTCTTCATAAACCATAAGGATTGCATTCCTCACCATGCAAGCTCTCTCTCCAAGGGGCCTAAAGGGGGCCTCCCTTAACAAAGCTTACATAAGGAATTTATATAGTTTCCCCCTCTCCATAATCCAAGGAGACGAGATCCACAAATTTAGGATCTAAATAACAACTCAAGGACAAAAATGAGAAAGCGTCTCAACCAACCTATGAGACCCTTAACTTCCCCTTTAGACTAGAAAACCACTTGTGATAAAATGAGGAAGAATCTCAAACCAACCTATGAGACTCTCATCCTCTTCTTCAGAATAGAAAAACTAGTTGTGAGGTGGATTATCACACAAAACTAATTTCCCCTTAAAACTAGGAAACTAATTTGTGAGGTGGATACAACTAATTTCCCTTTTTACAAATTAAATGAAAAATGCATGAGTAGTTTCCACTCACTTCAAATATTAATCATTTTTCCCATTTGAATGAATAATACATGAGCTTCTCACACCCATTTAAAGCATTAATCATTTCTACAATTTAAATGAAGCATTAATCATTCATTTTAAACTTTGTCACCTATCATCAATCAACATTTTAATGATCTTCTTCATGGTGTGCAAAGTAATGAATCCTTGTGTGGAGATCCTCCTGGATTATAGCTCCCCACAAAAAACACTTTTGGTCCTCAAAAAGTATAGAGAGAAACTGTAACTTGAATCTCCGCAACCAACTTCTAGGAAGAGTCTTACACTCCACGATGCACTTTCCCACTGCTCAATCTGCATAACAAATGTCTATGAAAAGCCGCACCCTTCTTCTCCTTCACCTGTGTACTTCGAAATGAGGATGTCGATGCCAACACTTGCATCAATGAAAATCTGTAGTTGATTCCTTGATCTGCATAACAAATGTCTCTGAAAGGCCACACCCTTCTTCTCCTTCACCTTTGTACTTCAGAATGAAAATGTCAATGCCAACACTTGCATCAATGCAATTATGTAGCTGACAATACATGATCACAATTTTGCAAGATTCAAAGCAGTACTATATTTGCCAAGAGTTTATAAAACACTCATGGACAAGTTTACAATGATTGTCAAGACAGACCTTAGGCAAAATAATGACTCTCAATTAATAGTGGTTATAAGACCCATTATTGTCAAAACAAGCCTAAGCAAAACAATGTCTCTCACTCAACATTGGCTACAAGACCCATTACAATGTTGCCAAAACAGGCCTAGGAAAAACAATGTCTCTCACTCAATAGTGACTAAAAGGCCCATTACAATGTTGTCAAAACAGGCCTAGGCAAAACAATGTCTCTCACTCAACAGTGGCTACAAGACCCATTACAAGGTTTCCAAAACAAGGCTAGGAAAAACAATGCCTCTCACTCTCATCATCACTTTAAAAGTGGATACAATCCCTGGCAACATAAACTTTAAAATTATAATGCAAAAAGTGCACTAGTGGTAGACTCTATGGTCTCCAAATCCACTACAAATAATGTGCAACATATATCAAATTTTTCAACCTCCCTTGGTTTTGCCATTTTTCCAACATAGGCATATGCAAAATCCCCTGTAAAATTCAGGTCTTGCTGCCCTGTTGTAGCATCAAATACCACCAAAATCTACAAACACATTCATCCTCTTGCAATTTCCAACAAGAGGCAAAAATCATAAATGCATGAAACTTACATTGGGTTTCGTGTCAATGGGCTCAACCAGCTATTCAAATCTCAGCGAACATAGCACCAACAAGTTTGTCTCGTCTTTCAGCAAATTTTGACTGTAAACTCGACCTTGTTCCGAAAAGTGCAACTCTGCCTCAAAAAACATGCCAAGAAGACATGGGCTTGGCCATAGCCTTCAATTTCCGCTACTCAAATCCAAATTTTGACTACACTATTGGATTCTTGGCGAGAAATCGTGCAAAAATTACTATAATTTTGTCAAATTCTGTCATTGTTACTTCTGGACTCCTCATGGGCTCCTTGCCTCGAAAAACTGCCACAGCAGTCTGTACCCTCTACATTAAATGTGGCTCTGCATTGAAAAATGTCCTCGTACCAGGGCGCACGGATCCTCCTCGAGTGGATGGAAAGTATGGGTTTAAATAACTTTTCAGGGGAGGACTTTACAAAGCCACCCCTGTGGCATGTTGGCAAATTGTATGTAATATTGGACGGGAGACTCGAGGTTAAACCCACGGGCTCCCCTTTAGGCTTCCCGTTACAATCGTTCTAATATATATTTTAAATATTGTTTGAAACTATACCCATCTACCATTTAATATCGGTTGCCACCAGATTTGGGGAGGGGTTCGTTGGTTGACCGCCAATTTTTGGGGCTCCAGTGGTTGGTCGCCGACCGTCGAGTCTTGCGCCAGCAAGTTCGATGGCCAACCTTTTTAAATCTAGATTTTTCGGACCCAGCCCTCATTGGGCATTCGAGGGATGCCACGTGGCACTTTGTGATTGGCCAATCAACGCCCAGTCAGCAGTCCAGTGGCGGTCCAGTCAGTCCCTACATCAGCACCACATCAGTGCTCAGTGATTGTCCAATTAGTGATCACATCACCTGCTGCGTCATGTTTCATACAGCCATGTCAGTGTCGTATTTCCCAGTCAGTCGACACATCACCTGTTGTGTCAGCATCGCACTGCCACATCAACCTTCTATACGGTCCAGTCACTGCTGATGTCATCACTGTACAGCCACGTTAGTATCCATACTACCACGTGGCATTCATACGAAGGCCATGTGGCACATTTTTACTGGTCCACATGGACCCCTGAAAGTGTCAAAAATACATGACACATGGCAGCCTATGGTACTGCCACATTAGCATACTAACAATATGTCGATGTCAGCACTATACGGATTCCGTCAGATTTGTCTATTTGCCGAAAATTTCAGATGGTCATAACTTTCGCATCTGAAGTCCATTTGAGGTGTCGTTTGCGTCGTTGGAAATATCTTGACGAGTTCTTCGACTTGGTGTTGTTTTCGTCGAATTCTAGGTGCTTTTATTTTTGGCCATTTTTTTCAACTAAGGAGGATCCAGCCTCCAACTACATAGACTCTGGTACTGGATTCTTGCTTAGTGTACCACGAAGCTCGGAGTGAAGCTTCCAACATTTCTTGATCCAGTGACCACTCATTTGGCAGTGAGTGCAATTGTTGTGTGACTTCATGTCCTCACCTTCACTGTAAGGAGCTTTCATCTTCGAGTACTTTGCAACACTCTTGTTGTCCCAAGCTTTTCGAGGAGACTTTGATTTCCTCTGAAATCTCGAGCTAGATCTATCACTTTCAGAAAGTGATGTGCCATCATTTTTATTAAATGGTGTTGGTGATGATCTCAGCTCTTTGCTTGAAGAATCCTCTTCTTCTGCTACTTCTGAGCATTCTCTTTCACCATACCCCAATCCTACATATCGGAGTCTTCCTTCAACCTCCAATGGTTGAATGATTCCTTGGCCATCAAGACCAAGACCTCCTCTTTTATAACCCATCTTCCTCAGCGACTTCAAGCCAATGCCCTTTGTGTGTCTTTCAAAAACTCCAAAAGAGACAACCTCATTAATAAGGGAAGGAATTGAACATCGAGAATCCTTTACCACCATTCATGTTTGTAACACTTGATCATCTTCCTAAAGTTTATCCAACTACTCCTCCTGGTTGAATGAAGTTGTAGATGACGCTTCTAGGAAACCACCTTGGTTCCCTAGTGTGTGAAGAGCATCCTCTATTATCTGACAATATGTGCAAGTATCCACACTTTCATGACAAGAACCATAACTAATATACCTGTCATGGCCACAAGTTGGTCTCGTCTTGGAGGGACTTTCTACTGCCTTTGTCGTGGAGCATTCTCCAACTTGCTCCTCCATAGCTTGTAGTTGCAGTCGTAGTTTGTTCTTTTCTTCTTCTAATTCTTGTAGCAACCTCCTCAATTCAACGTTCTCTGCTTGAATGGTCTTGTTGATTTCTTCAAGCTCATGAAGCCATGCTTGCTTCTTTGTTTTGCCCATGATTATATTCACAATCTGCAAAACTGATCATACATGCTCTGATACCACTTGATCCAGGAATTTCTATGAGATCTTTCTCTACAAAAATCCTACGATGAAGACCTTTTACTGACGCTTAATCGCATGTGAACATGAACAAATAATCATTAAGCATTGCATATGACCATGAGCAAAATTCTCATAATTATGTGCATATGTATAATTAATTCTCTACTTAATCAAGCCAGAATACAAACAAAAATCACACATATAATTTGACACCCATGTGTTAACGGAGTTCACCAGACTCTTCTGGCTACATCTCCAGATCCACTTGGAATATGAATCGCTTTATTATCCTTCCTTTAGCAAGGGTTGAAACCTTCTCACAAAATGTGGACATGTTCCATAGAGGGCGGAAACTCCAAAGCAGACTTCTCTTATACAAAGAGAACTTAAGGCTCTCACATAAATGACATTTCTTCAGACACCAGAAGAACTACATTCCTCACCATGCAAGCTCTCTCTCCAAGGGGCCTAAAGGGGGCCTCCCTTAACGAAGCTTACATAATGAATTTATATAGTTTCCCCCTCTCCATAATCTAATGAGACAAGGTCCACAAATTTAGGATCTAAATAACAACTCAAGGACAAAAATGAGAAAGTATCTCAACCAACATATGAGACCCTTAACTTCCCCTTGAGACTAGGAAACCACTTGCGATCAAATGAAGAAGAATCCCAAACCAACCTACGAGACTCTCATCCTCTTCTTGAGAATAGAAAAACTAGTTGTGAGGTGGATTCTCACACAAAACTAATTTCCCCTTAAAACTAGGAAACTAATTTGTGAGGTGGATTCTCACAACTAATTTTCCTTTTTACAAATTAAATGAAAAATACATGAGTAGTTTCCACTCACTTCAAATATTAATCATTTTTCCCATTTGAATGAATAATACATGAGCTTCTCACACTCATTTAAAGTATTAATCGTTTTTACAATTTAAATGAAGCATTAATCATTCCTTTTAAACTTTGTCACCTATCATCAATCAACATTTTAACGATCTTCTTCATGGTGTGCAAAGTAATGAATCATTGTGTGGAGATCCTCCTGGATCAAAAGAAATAGTGTTTTCAATAAGACCACAAGCATACTTTGTATAGTGCAGACAAAAAGAACCAAATGACCCACATCAAATGAAGTTTATTGTGTAATTGTAAAGAGATTGGACCATTGCAATGTCATATGTCGAGAACTTTAGTTAAAGAAATAGAGTATTCAATAAGACCACAAGCATACTTTGTGTAGTGCAAACAAAAAGAACCAATTGGCCCACATCAATTTGGACATATATTAAGTTATATTCCAAGTTGGCTTTTGAATCATGATGGGAAGTTGTGAAGTACATCACCACATGAGCCACATGATCAAGATCCTAGTGCATCTATACAAGTGCCTCCAAGCATTGGAGTTGGCAACAATAGACAAGTAAGACAAGAGTCGAGTCTAGGGAGTGGGAGAACGCTAGATCATCATGCATATTAATAGCCCTAATACGAACTGCTCCACTTGGCAATTAAAACTAATTCAAGACAAACCTTGTAAAAATCATTAACATAACATTGATCAAAGTTGGTATTTGCATTAGAGAAATCAAGCCTCCATCACCTAGGTATGCTTCTACATGATATATAAATTTACAAAAATATTTAAAAACTAAAACTAAAACTTATTTAAAATCAAAATAAATTGAGATGTGTCAAAAACATCATAAATAGAGTTGCAACAATATTAAAATATACATGTGTATAACCTATTAGTCAATCTTTTGTGTTGCCAACCTGGTTTGACTTTCATTTTATAGCACTTTTGATCTACTACATAAATCTAGCACCTACATATTCTAAATTTATGTACTTGAGGCTCTTCTAGCACCTTCGATAAATTTACACACTCCATCCCCACTCCACAAGTGGATACCATTGTCTTAACTAACCAAAATAAATATATATATATCCTACTTTAATTCTCCAAAGGATCCACGTCTATAGTTAGATATTGCAATATGTTTGACTTATGTTCATGGTTTTTATCTAAGAAACATGATATGTTCCTAGGCCTACCACGTACCCTCTTTCCACATATCAAACATGGGATACGTGGGTCCAATGTGTCTCATACACATGGGATACATGTCCAACTTGTGTTGGATGCGTATCCCATGTGTGTCAAACACACAAAAACCATGTGTCTCATGTGTCTGACACGTGAGATACAAAACAATGCACCAAGATGAAAACTTTAAGATTTCAAATATATTATAAAAACATGTTTAAACTTGTAAATCATTCAACATTTGATACAATTTTACTTTCTAACAATGCACCAAGATGAAAACTTTAAGATTTCAAATATATTATAAAAACATGTTTAAACTTGTAAATCATTCAACATTTGATACAATTTTACTTTCTAGATGTTCAAAAATATTATCTCTTTGTCTATATTTCAGTTTTATATATATCTTGTAAATCATTCAATAAAGTGTTTTTTTTAAATGTTCAAAAAATTTACATCTCTATGTATATTTCAGTTCTCTCTCTCTCTCTCTCTCTCTCTCTCTCTCTCTCTCTCTATATATATATATATATATATATATGTCGAGGGAAACCCCCAAGTACTTCCCCTCATTTTGAGGATGGTATAAGGGTGGAGAGGATAACAATCATTCCTCCCAACCACGCAAGCTAAACCCAATTGACAATTTTTTTCTATACAAAAGCAGGGGAAAAACCCTCGAGTACTTCTCCTCATTTTGAGGATGGTACTCGGGGTAAACCCTAGAATCTTCACCGCATAAGACCGGTCAACAACAAGACTCGAAGCCATTACAAATATATACTCGTTATGAACTCGACATGTCACTTATGGGAATTAAACCCTAGTGAGGAGGATATGAATCATTCCTCCCATTCACCCAAACTAAACCTAATTGATATATATATATATGTGTGTGTGTGTTTTATACCTATAGTTAGATTACTCTCTATAAACATTGGTGTTTCTTGCAACACCATGCATATGTTTATTACAATTTTAATTTCTCCAATAAGTGCAGCTATGCATGAAAAAAAAAATTACAGCACAGCGTTAATGTTAATTATCTGAACCTTTTTTTGTTTTCGTAGTTGTAAACACTGAGGGAAAAACCCACCAGAAGAGATCAACGGAAGCTAGATCTTTACCAACTAGATTTATATCCCCAACATACATTTTTGCCTCAGTTGCATGGGCACGGAGACGAGAACTTCATAGAAAAGATTGGATAGATTTGGCTGGGATACTATATATATATATATATATATATATATATTCATGAAAAAGAAATTCAAAATACACTTCCCAAGAATTTGGATGATAATCTTATATCTATTACAATGCATTACATGTATAATTCATAATATACATATAAATTTATAATATGCATGTATATAATATAATCTGTGAAATATATAAGTATAATATAATAAAAATGCATTGCACAGTACGCCCGGTAGAGATGAAGAAATCAACCTGCAATAAAGACGATCCTCCTTGAAATCATCCAGCAAACAGTGAAGAAGTTCCTCCTTGAAACTCAGCCCATGATAATTAAAAATAGCCCATAACAAAGAAAACCACCTTCAAACCCTCAAATTCCCCCTTTACAAACTGTGCATAATCGAGGTATATTGCAGCTCAAACTCTCATAAGTGATGTAAAATGAACCATTAGATTTTCATTTATATTATCAAAGAGTTTCTTGCTGTGACTGCATGAGATGTTTTTGACTGTGACGTTTTGGGCGAACACTTCACCCATCCCACCCATCCCATCCTTGTAGCAGAAAGATAAAAAACAATGTTTTTATCTTTCTGCTGTGCTGCCAAGAAGGTGAAGCGCTCACATGAAACATGCTCAAAACCTTCTCACATCCAAAAATTTGACAATATGTCCAACTGCGAAAGCTTATATTTTAATATTCTCATTTATATGTCACCTTTGAACTTGGCTTTAGTTCATTTTATTTCTCGTGTCTTCTTTATAATTTTTTAAGATATGGATGAGATTTCACTACCAAACGTATCTGGTACATATCAAAGCCATATCCTGAAAGCGAGCGCTAAGCACCCCTTGGAAGGCGATCAATATGCAGCCTGCTGCAGAGTCTTTAAGACTGCGGCAGGTGGTATATACACCGTCGAATATATCCCAGTGTATATACCAAGACAATCCAACGGTATATATACGAGCCGCAGTCTTAAAGACGCTGCAGCAGGCTGCATATTGATCGCCCCCCTAGGAAGTGCCATAAAGAGGCCTTCTGACAGCTGCCTGGAATCCTGAAGTGACAGGTTCCTGCCCAGAACCTTGCAAATGTGTAAGGTTCCAGGTACAAACCTGTCACTTCAGGATTCCAGGCAAGTTTTTATGGCACTTTCCAAGGGTGCTTAGCACTCACCATATCACCATATTCTTAACGTTTCCCGGCTGTATCTGAACCGTATGCAGGCCATATTCATATTAGATACAGAATATGGCATATCTGTGAATTTAGAGGGACACGTATCCAGTCACTTTGATTTTTGCCTTTCTAGGAAAAGACCATTAAAAATTTCCAAAACATCACTCTATTCTAAGTAGATTTCTCTCTTCTGTTGAGAAGCAATTTATGGCATTATAATGGCATTAGAAATTAACAAATTAGCATACATGATAGAACAAAAATGAACTCTACTCTCACTGCAAGACTACTTTCTCTTTGCGTTCAAGAACAGGTGGATCAATGTCAATGCCCATATTGGCAGCTGTTCCTGCAACTATTCTCATAGCTTTTTCAACTGTTGAACAATTCAAATCCGGCAGCTTCTCAGTTGCAATTGCACGTAATTGATCAATTGTTATCTTTCCAACTTTCTGAGCTTGTGGGTCCTTGGATCCTTTTTCAACTCCTGCCAACACCACATACAAAATAAATAGCATGTCTATCTCCATTAAAAAAATCTTGGGTGCATAAAATACTGTTAAGAACCTACAATCCTAAGAAGGCACTCTGTTTAAATAACTCATATCCTCTTGGTAATTCATAATTTGGCAAATATTCAAAGCCTTTGGGAACTAGCCAAAAGAATTTCAGTGATATTGAACACAAGGTGAATAAGAGTAAACGAATGAACATGAATGTTAACTTTCCAGCAGTTTTAAATTTTATTACAGAAAATCACAGAAAGGTCCAACTGTTTTACATAAAAAAAAATATAGAATGCAAACAGTAAACAATTTATTTGAATATATTGGAAGAATTTCACCAATGTATGCAGAATCTTACAGAAGAATATATGCAGCATCATACTAAGCTTGCAGAAAGTTTTTGCGGAGCAGAAAAATTAGTACAATATATCATTTTTCAATAAGTAGTTTAAACTTTAAACAACTGTTATCATTGCTTTGTTAAAAGAAACTAATACTTTTATTAGTCAAGAAGCAGGTACTAGTAACGTTGACATTGTCTCTAAAGGAAGAAGTGATAAACGGAATGTTGATTTCTTATTTCACATTGAAACCCATTGACAAGCCATGGCAGTGATTTTCTTAAGTGCCTTTAAAGGAGGAAATGAAAGAAGCAGCTAATCCAAAAGGTTTAGGAGGTTTGTTGATCATTCTAAAGACTTCCTACGACAATACCAACAAACA
>ML818129.1:14821-26153 GCA_009831015.1 Picea engelmannii
CCCAATTAAGGGGTAATGAGCCAATATTAGGGCTTAACAATTTCTTAGGTCTTGAGGTCTGGCAGAGCCCAGAGAGGATCTTCCTTAACCAAGGGAAGTATGATGTTGATATCCTAAAGATATTTGACATGTTGGAGTGCAAGTCCATGAATACTCCCATGGAAACAAATTTTAAGCTCATGGTTGACAATTCGTCAAAATTGATTGATGTTATGCTATATAGTCAGATCATTGGATCGTTGATGTATCTGACGAACACTAGACCAAACATTTGTTTTGTTGTGAACACCTTGATTCAGTTTCTGGTAGTGCCCATACATGTTCACCTATTTGTTGCAAAACATGTGATGAGGTACCTTAAGGGTACATTAGATTGTGGCCTCAGTTATGATGGAGATCATGACTTCAGACTAAGTGGTTATACTGATTCAGATTGGGCTGGAAGTGTCTCTGACAGAAAGAGCACTTTAGGATGTTGTTTTAGTATGGGGTTAGTCATGATCTCATGGCAGAGTAAGAAACAATAAAGCATTTCTCTCAGCATAGAAAAAGAAGAATACATTGTTGCGTGTTCTGCGAATTGTGAAGCCATATAGCTTCAGAAGTTGTTGACAAGTCTATTCAATCTAGAGATGGAAGCAACCTTGATCCTATGTGATAACTAGAGCTGCATAAAGATGACCGAGAACCCTGTGTTCCATGACAAGTCAAAACACATAGAGATCTGATATCATTACATCTATGATATGGTGCAGAGAGGATTCATAAAGCTCCAATATGTTAGCACGGATGAACAGGTTCTTGATGTGTTGACAAATCCTCTATCTCATGTAAAGTTTAACAAATTTCGAGATAAGATTGGTGTAGTCTGTAAGGAACTCCCTCGAAAGGGGGAGTACTATTGTGATGTCATCCCCATGATGATGATGTGCCAACCTAGTTTTGTGGTGCCAGCCTCATGCTAATGATTTGCCAACCTAGTGCTGTGATGCCAACCTTGTGCTAATGATGTGTCAGCCTCATGTTGTGATGATGTGCCAGCTTAGTGTTGTGATGCTAGCCTCATTCTAATGATGTGCTAGCCTCATGTTGTGATGATGTGCCAGCCTCATGCTGTGATGATGATGTGCTAGCCTCGTGCTGTGATGATGTGTGCTAGCCTCATGTTGTGATGATGTTGCCAGTTTTGTATTGTGATGTCAGCTTCATGTTGATGATATTGTGTTACATGTCTCGTACTATGATGTCAGCTTCATGCTAATGATATTGTGTTTCCAATATCATACTGTGATGCCAGCTTTGTGATGATGATATTGTGTTTCCATTCTTGTACTATGATTCCAACTTCGTGATAATTATATTGTGTAGCCAGCTTCATGCTGTGATGCCAGCTTCGTGTTGAAGAATCTCATCCTAGTCCTGATATTGATGATTCTGCAGCCCTTGTGTTGTGTTGTTGCTTCTATTGATGTTGAGAAAAAATTCCGATGATTTATAGATACGCTAGTTGGTGTTCCAGGATGATGTTGAAGATGCTTCCCTCTCTCTCGCCTGATGTTTTTGAAGAAGACCCTTATTGTTAAGGGGGAGTGTTGAAATATTGTAAATGAAAAGAGTATTCTATTTATTATTGATGTATTATTCATTATATCAATCCCCTTTTGTGGATTGATCATGTCGGGAATTGTAAATGACCAAATCCCCTTTTGCAGATTGGTCAAACCCTAATTGTAATATGCTAAATGAGAAGTCGACCCCCAGAATATATTAAAGTGGTTATAACCACCCAGAATGAGAAATCAGCCCTGCCGGTGAAAAGACACCTCAGTTCAGCACCTACTAGATTGTATAAATAAGAGAGTCAAGCGCCTCATTTGTTCACTCGCTCACTTAATCATCAGAGAGCAAGTTTGGAGCTGCAGTTGGAGAAGAAGGAAGAGAGAGAGATGCACATTACTTGGGAGAGGACTTTCTGTAGTGTTTGGTTTATTCTCTTGGCATTATTTTGACTATCTATATTAAGGAAGTTTTTGTTGGCTTTTCTACCCCATGAGGGTTTCCAAGGATAAATGATGTGTCTCTTGTGATTGTGTATTTCTCAGTGATCCTATATTTGTTATGGTTATCTAGTGAATTGAAAAGAAACCTAATAATAACTTAAAATCTAACAGCTACAACATCAGATGCATCCATTATACATAACATCAACAACACTAAGCAAATAATCACATAAGAAACCTTGCACAAAGCAAATCAAGACACAGGATATACGTGGTTCACCGCAGTGTGGGGATACATCCACCAACTTCTTCTTATTATTTAGTCTTTGATATCCTTACATTCATCTACTCCTATGCACAAAGCCACAGAGCCCAATTCTGTAGTGGACAGGTGATCTACGCACAGCACACTAGATCCACCTTCCTCAAAATCAGGTCAAGGCACAGAGCCAACTCCTTAATAACACAGAGAACTTACACTTCTTGGACTAAACCAGAATCAACCTATCATGCACATAGCCACTAGTAGTCATGCACTAAGCCGATTATCTAGTACTGTACTTCTTACATCGTTTAGCTACTTATTTATACAATTACAACAAGGCCTAAACATGGGTAAACCCATGAGCCAACATCTCAAAACTCATTACATAAACCCTAAAAGACCTTTGCTGGGTCCACAAGCCCAAAAACCCAGTGAGATCCCATGATCTCTGCTCCGCTAGGGAGATCCACCTTTGACCATCTTGTCGAAGTCCCAAAATTCATCAAACATGACCAATTTTTCCACAAAACTTGGTCAAGGGCCAGCAGGCCCCCAACACTCACCTCTGACTCGTCCCAAGTAACTTATATCTGGGCAAGGCTACTTTGAATGCCTTGAGATTAGCTCGAGCCACCTCTACTTTTTGCTTCACTAAAGCCTCCTTCTCAGTGAACTCCTGAATCACTTTCTCTATAACAGGCCCTTCTAGGCGTTGTTCTACCATCACAACTACTTGGTCTAGCTGCAAGCCTTGGCCTTCAATCTCTTCAAAAAGCATGTAGGATTCGTCCTACACTGGCTGGAGTTTTTTTGTCACCTCCATGAATTTTCTCTGAATGGAAGTAACCTGTTGCTGGACTACGTGTTGTTCCTATGATCGCTTCATTTTCTCAACTACAGTAAGAAACTTCATCTGCGCTTGCATGGTGGATGTCTTCTGCTTCACCTTCTAGATTTGTTCTTCCAGTTTCTTCATCTCTGGATCTTATACAAGGTGCTCATATGTCTGCTCACTTCGATCACTCAGTTGATTACATTTTGAGGTGAGTGACCTGATTCTTTCTACTATGTTCCTGGCAGCTTCTTCCCTCTGATCATGAACTTATTGCAAAGTCCTCGGCACTACTTGGATTTTTAACTCCATTACTCTTTCTTGAAATTGTTGAATGGATTTGGAAAGCTTCCCCACGTGCATCTTAGTTGTCTCAGTATCTTCCTTTGCCAAGCCTGGCATAGAACGAAGTGCTTTAGTCATTGCCTCTTTGAACATAGTCTGCTATGTGAGTAGCTAGTCTTTTTATTTCTGCATCTTCGCTTTATCCTCCTCGAACATAACCCGGATTTCATATTTCTCCTGTTGCACAACTCGAAGTTTCTCCAACACCTCCTCCTTTTCTTTCTTCATGGCTTTTGTAGCCTGCTCCTTTTCTTCTTGGACTCGACTAAGTCGATCCTATGTTTCATCTGCTAGTATTTGTAACTGGGTAGGATCATCCCCCAATTCTACAATTTCTGTTGAAGAAGGTGCGATAGGTATTGTGTGACTCGAATGGATAGCTTGTTGTATGTCCGTGAGATCCTTCTCTATTTTGTCATACAATGTTTCTTGCTTCGCTTCATGTCTCTCCAAGATATCCTCTGAGGCTTCTTCTATGGATTCGATGATGAGATTGACATCATCCACTATGAGCACATTCTTCAACTGAGGATTATTATCTCGGGTCTTCTTTCGTGCTGAGGGTTTCTGTGGGGAAACCTTTGTTTTCTTCGATGTTTCAGCCTCTGTAGGGGGATCCTTCAGCGGTGTAACTTAAATTTTGTATTTATTTTCTCCTTCTTCCCCTCCTTCTTCTTGGGTCACTTCATCTCCTGCTCCTCCTGCAGGTGAGTCCGACCTACTTTCCTCTGAGGCATTGTCCTCCTCATCGGTTTCTATGTTTTGCACTTCCTCCTTTTTATTCTTCTTCCTCATGCTAATATATCCATCATGTTCGACCTGGGTGACCAGGGGACTTCCGATGATGTCAAGGTCGGAGAGTTCTGCATCATCAACCGGTACAAGGAACTCTGTCGACCATTCCTTTGTGATCTCCTCCATGTATTTTTCGGTCAGCTTGTAATAGGACTGCAACTCCTCCTTACTTTCATCCCTTCATGCAATGATATAAATGAAGTGTCGATATGTGCAGAGATTTTCTAGTGGCCTATACTAATTCAAAGTGTTCAGGGTCATTCATGTAAATTATTCAATGGCGCACTTCAACTATAAGTAGTAAGCATGGAACACCGTGTTCGATTTCCACTACTCCTTCTGACATTTTCCAAGCGAAAAATGTGATCAATATTAGTAGCCAACTGAAACAAAACTCATATCCCTGATCTTGCGGTTCACGAAAGTCCTTCTCTAACTCGTTTATGAGGTAACTCATCCATTTCATTTGCATTCCTTCCACGCACTTCCCTGCAAAGTCTACTACAAATCTAATGACCTGCGTTGGGTGGTTCTTTCTGACGAGCTTACCAACTATAAGCTGAAAAGATAGGCACATTGTGCCATCCTAGATGGAAGCTACCTTATGGCCTCGCTTTCCCTTCTCCCTATATCCATAGGCCAAGGAGAGATTTGAGGTCTTCCCTGGGTAGAACTGGTGAGGGTCCGACCCCTACATACTCAGTCCTGTGATGAGGTGGATCATCACTGGATCCATAATGACACGCTTTTCGAGCCAAAGATACCCTCCATGGTAGCATGAAAGGAGGATTTAATGCAACTGTTAACCTCCTAATGTTGCCCAAAGTGGGGGATATTCATTACATTCAAGATCGTCGATTATGCAAGCTACTTTATCCATGGATGTTGGCATACTAGGCACGACTTCTTTCCAGTCATCTTCATCAAATACCTATGTGGTGCGAGCATCACATAGTTATTCTTATCTCTAAGGTTGAATTTGATGTTCTCCAATGTTGGGATATGTCCTAACTGAGGTCCAACTACGCGTATCCCCTTCGAGATGTATGCAGTGATCAACGTGTACTCAAAATCCCTTTGGATGTTGTCACATTTAGTTGCACCAACCAAAGGCGATATATAGTCCAGAAAGACCGATGGGATATGCTTTGTGTTAGACAGATATTCACGGTGCTTGCTTCGTTTCTCAGTAGTACAACCAGAACATCATCTAGTCTATGGGGATGCTTACAATCTGCCAGTCGACAATGCCTATATTCCCATAGACATAACTCTCATAGTCATGAGGTCTACAAGTATCTCTTCCACATACTTCTCTAGTGCACTATGATCGCCCAACATTCACACTTGTAATAAAATAATTCAGGTAGGTGAATGGACAAGCAAGATACTCAAATGGATGGCAAGGTCTACCAATCATAACTCGATATTCAATGGATTCTCTGTTCGCTTGGATATCTCAGTTTTAGAAAAGTGGTCTCGGCACAGCATCTGACAGGTTAAATAAGAAATTTTGTAACAAATTCCTTCAACATGAAGGAATGTGTCCATCAATGTGCATTCGTCCATTATGGTGCAATATCAACAGACCAATGATGGTCTTTTCGACAATAACTGCATTTCTAGCCATTATGGAGCATCATTCTAATGGTCGGGGCACCTCAAACAATCATATAGATTCACTGTGGTGAAGTCCCATTCTGCGTTGTTCTACTATTCCGACGAGGTTCAAGTTCTGCAGATCTGTCTCCTGCGAAGTCTTTTCTGGAACTTGTTGTAGTTTTTCTAACTTGGATTTCTTCTTACTGAGCTTCCTTGCCTTCTTTCCTGTGATCTAAGTCTATGTATTCCTCTTTCATGTATTCCTCTTTCCATTCTTATTCTTATCTTCTCTTAGTGTAGTGACTTCATGTTGTTGATGTTCTTTCAAAGGGTTCATAGATAATACATGTTTTCTTACTAGGTCCTGGGTGGATACACTTTCTTCTTGCATGGAGAGGTCCTTAAATCCTTCTTGCACTCTTTTAAAGTTGACAACTACTTTTCTTTCATTATTCTATTTCGACTCAACTTCTCATTCTTCTCTCAGTCAATCTATTCTTCGAGCTATGAAACCTTAGTTCTTTCTTTTTCTTTTATGTGGCTTCCTCCTTTGCTTGTCTTCTAATCTGATCCTTCTTGATCCAAGTCTTTCTTAATAAAAAAGGGAAAGGGTCTCTATTCTCAACAAATCTAATAACTTCAAAGTCTTATGTTGTCTATGTTTCATGAGTAATCATAGGTATATCAGTAACTCTTCCACATAGGGTTATCATCTTTCCTTTAAGCAATCCTATTCTTCCCAATGAAGTTATCATAACAGGATCTCCCAAAATTTCCCAAGTCCTTTCTGGCATAATGTTCACATGTGTTTCTTCATCCAATACATAGTCTATGTCATAGTCTTCTATCCTTGTAACTATGCGTTGTTTTTCTTTCAGGATCTCTGGTAAACTGATGTCTGTGTGATCATCCATTTCTTCTTTTAACTGCATTAACATAGTCTCTGAATCTTTTTCTATATGATTCTCAGTCTCTTGACCTTCTTTATAGTTTTCTTGTCTCTTGTTCATCTTTTCAACTTTAGCAATCATTCTTGGGGAGACTCTGCATTGATTATTGGGCCTTAAATAAAATCACAATCTAAAACCAGTACCCAATTCCCTGAATCAACGACCTCCTTGATCATCTTACGGGGGCCAAATACTTCAGTAAGATTGATCTGAAGTATGTCTACCACCAGGTCCTAATAGAACAAACAAATGTATGGAATACTTCCTTCAAGTCAAACCAAGGTCTTTTTGAATGGTCGATCATGCCCTTTGGTTTGACAAATTCTCCAACAACTTTTATGAGGATGATGAACGATATCCTACGAACTTTCACCAATACTTTTGTAGTGGTGTATCTCAATGAATTCCTCATCTACAACAAGACTTGGGTGGAACACTTGCATCATATTTAGTTGGTTCTGCACACCCTGTGACAGCACAAACTATATGAAAACTTGGAAAAATGATCATTCAGCATGGACAGGGTCCATTACTTAGGCTACATCCTTGATCACCATGGTGTGCATGTGGATCCAGCCAAGATCCAAGTCATCCATGACTGGATAGCCCCAACCACACTCACTGAACTTCGGATCTTCTTGGGCCTCACCAATTTCTATCGCAGGTTCGTGTTGGGATTCTCTCATATCGCATGGGCCCTCAGCCAAGTAATCAGGGGTGGCGGTAAGGAAAACTTTGTGTGGGGCATGTCCCAAAAACAAGCTTTAGATGAATTGAAGAAGAGTTTTTTCTCATCCCCAGTACTTTCATTACCAGACCTGCAACATCCCTTTGAGATCAAGTCAAATGATTTAGACTATGTTGTGGTCTCTGTTCTCAGTCAACACGACCACCCTGTGGCATATCATAGTGAGAAACTATCAGATGTTGTTCGTAAGTAACCTACTTATGACAAAGAAATGTACTCCATTGTGAAAGCCTTCCACCAGTGGATACATTACATTCTTGGGAAGGAGACAATCATCCACACTACTCACAAGACACTATAGTTCATGCATACCCAAGGAAAATTGCAAAATGACTGCCATCATAAGTGGTCAACATACTTACAGCAGTTCCACCTCAACATCAAGTATAAAACAAGAAGTACCAACCAATTTTTTGACTACCTCAGTCGACCTCTAGTCATGACACTCACCATGGTGCTAGAATCTTACGGCCACAAGACCTCCAGATGCCCCCGCCTCTATGAGACAGACCTTGACTTATCCACCACCTACCAAATGTTTGGCGCCAACTCAGTGGTTTCTAATTTCCATCTTCAGGATGGGTTTTTGTGTCGTTTGGGACATCTCTTTGTTCCATCAAGTGAGCACATGAAGATGATTTGGGAAGCTCACTACAGTCGGGTGGCAGGACACTTTGGCATCAAAAAGATAGTGGCAGTGCTGCAAAAACATTTCTACTGGCCAAAACTTTGATAAGATGTTGGAAAGTATATCAGGCCCTACACCGCCTATGTTACTGCCAAATCAAACACTAATAAATAGGGCCTGTACACCCCTCTGCCTACTCCTAACAGGCCATGGGAATCCATATCAATGGAATACATGTTGGGCCACCCATCCACCAAGAGGGAAAATGACTGTTTTTTTGTGGTTGTTGATCACTTTTCCAAGATGGCAATTCTAGCCGCCTGTAAGAAGAACATCACAGCAGAAGCCACTGCCAAGCTCTTCCTTGAAAACGTATGGGTACATTTTGGGATCCCACAAACTATTATCTCAAACCGTGATAGTTGGTTCCTCATCTCATTCTAGTTGAGCCTCTGGTCACTGTTGGATACCAAGCTCACCAAATCCATTTCATTCCACCCCTAGACAGATGGCCAAACTGAGGTCGTCAATCGGATGGTCATACATATCCTGCACATGTACAATTCAAAACAACCCCGCACATGGGATGAGAGTCTTCCCTATGTCCAACATAGCTACAACCGAACCCTTCATAGCTCAACTGGCCACAACCCCTTTCAGGTGGGGTTGGAATTCCAACCATTGGGCCTCATGGATGTTGCACTACCCCTAGCGACCACCTCGTCTGACTCTTCCCTTGATCCACCAGAAGCTAACAAAGCCACCCAATTCATTAAGTGGATCCAACACATCCACCGACAGGTTCATGATATTCTACATAATTCTAATTCCAAGTACAAGCAACGCCAAGATCAACATCGGGTGCCACATAAGTTTTAGGTGGGCGACAAAGTTTGGTTACATTTGCAGAAAGAACTCCTTACAGTGCCCCATCAAAAGCTTCACCCACTCCATTATGGGTCGTACACCATCACCAAGGCTATGGGTGACAATTCTTTTGAGCTCAACATTCCCACCTTCCTTGGTCTGCATCCAGTCTTCAATGTGGCTCTCCTTCGGCCATTTTCCCACCAATATTAGACACCTTAGAGATAGAAAAGCAGTTGACACCAACAAAGCTCAAAAATTTATGTTGGATGCATGCAACATGAATCCAGTGATCATATTTTGGAAACACAGATCAAGGGCACTCGACAGCAAAGGATCTAGCTTTATAGAATTGTCAAAGCAGGGCAACTCCTGCACCAAGGCAAGTGGCTCACCGGGGGCCAAATTCAACAGAAATTTCCTCATGTGATGGGGGAACTCAAGGAAATGGATACCATTGCTTCCTAAGGAAGGAGGATTTATCCAGGTGGATATCAGTGGCCACCTACCTATTCCACTAGCTCGAAAAACAATTTTCCACCTTGGCAGGTTTTCGGTATTTTATCGGGTTCCAAACTTCCGGGGACGTTTTGAGGCCCTAAACTACGTTTTTTGGGGATTTGGGGCCTAGGAAACTACGAAGGACTCTACTTTGGGTTAGTCAAAAATTGTTCTTCTCGATTATACCTTTCCAATGGGATATTGTGCACCTAAAATAGATATTGTATGCAAAAGTTACGACCCTGGGAAGTTGATGTACTAACTTACCCAAACGGGGCCCAAATGACTTTTGGCGCTTCATCTCCTAGGGTTAGGCTTTTGGATGTATAGGGTTTTTGACATTCTTGTTTATTGTAAAATTCTTTCAAAGCCTCATTGTAACCATCTTCTTTCGAATGAGCATAGTCGTCACATCTCTTCTCATAGATAAGCCACCACCATTCCAGCAAGCTTGTTTTCTGCTGCATTTTACAGTTTTAGCTTATTTCCTTATTGAACAGAAAACCAGTTTTACTATATCTATGTTATTTTGTGTTCAGAATATTTTAATAATCTGTATTCATTTTGTTTTTCTCATAAAATCTAGATCAGTGGTATCAGAGCGGTCTACAACTTTTCATCTTAATGCATGTCCCCAATGAGGTCAAGGTACAAAGAATTGGGTCTCAAGCTTGTTTCTCTTGAGGAAAAAAACTCTCGCACGCCCAAGAGACCTCTCATGGTAGGAGAAAATAAATATTATGGGACATGAGATCCTTTCAAAATGTTTCTTGAATAATCCCTCACACAACAGAGGAATGAGTTGATGGATATTTTCACACAAATCCTTCAGCGACTACCAACAAGCGATGCATATTTCTCGAGCGGAGGTGCTACCACCTTCAAGGTACAAATAAACTTCGATATCCCTATATTTGAAGTTAAGATAAACATAGATGTTTTAGACAAGTGGTTGAATCTACTAGAAGGGTATTTTTCTGTCCATATCTTTTCAAATAGAGAAAATATTATTTTTGCGCTCCTCAAAATCATTCCCCATGTCAAAGATTGGTGGGAAAAATTCTATGGGAAAAATGAAACAGAGGAACCCTCATTATTTATAGTCACGTCCACCTAGGAATCCTTCAGGGATGTTATTAAGGACCAATACTGCCCTATCAGAAGTTATGATGAATTGTATACCAAATGGACCACACTGTGGCAAGAAAAAGACCAAGCAGTGCCATAGTTCACAAATATCTTCCATACCTTGCGCACCAATCTGGGTATCAAAGATTCAGAGCAACATCTTGTGCTCAATGTAATGGCTCTACATTAATTTAAGCAACCATTAATATTCAACGCTACTGTAAAATTTAAAAATTACTTAATCTAGCACATTCAATCTAATATTTCAATAAATAAAATTTACTAACAATTTAATTCAAAAGATTCATAACTCTAACCTGAACCTGATGCTATCGCTTGCTTCCTTAGCTTGAACCTGATGATGCTCCTTAGGACACCCCAAAACCAACCTCCCTGCCGACTAGAAGCGCCTAGCCCTAGGACATCAATGGATGTCCTAGCCCTCCGAGCCCAAAACCTTTGCAGCCCCTCGGTGCACTGTAAATTCCACTGTAAATTGCTCAAGCTCTTCCCCAAAATCCTTTCTACCCTCTCCGTAGCATGAATCCCCTCTCCATTCCATTTCCCCCCCTTATTCCTCCTTCACCGCCTTCCTTCATTAACTCCCCCACCTAATACCTTATCCCATTCTTAAAGACCTTATCTCATTATTAAATGCCTTATCCATTATT